>VMDR010003894.1:0-66297 GCA_007922815.1 Macrotus californicus | reverse complement strand
CCTCCCCCTGTCTATCTTCTACCTACCATTTATGCTTCTTATTCCCTGTACCTTTCCCCCCTCTCTCCCCACCCACTCCCCTGATGATAACCCTCCATGTGATCTCCATTTCTGTGACTCTGTTCCTGTTCTAGTTGTTTGCTTAGTTTGTTTTTGTTTTTGTTTTAGGTGTGGTTGTCAAGAACTGTGAGTTTGTTGTCATTTTACTGTTCATATTTTTTTATCTTTTTCTTAGATAAGTCCCTTTAACATTTCATATAATAAGGGCTTGGTGATGAGGAACTCCTTGAACTTGACCTTATCTGGGAAGCACTTTATCTGCCCTTCCATTCTAAATGGTAGCTTTGCTGGATAGAGTAATCTCGGATGGAGGTCCTTGCCTTTCATGACTTGGAATACTTCTTCCCAGCCCCTTCTTGCCTGTAAGGTTTCTTTTGAGAAATCAGCTGACAGTCTTGTGGGCACTCCTTTGTAGGTTACTGTCTCCTTTTCTCTTGCTGCTTTTAAGATTCTCTCCTTATCTTTCGTCTTGGGTAATGTATTATGATGTGCCTTGGTGTGTTCTTTCTTGGGTCCAACTTCTTTGGGACTGTCTGAGCTTCCTGGACTCCCTGGAAGTCTATTTCCTTTGCCAGATTGGGGAAGTTCTCCTTCATTATTTGTTCAAAATAAGTTTTCAGTTTCTTGCTCTTCCTCTTCTCCTTCTGGTACTCCTATAACTCGGATGTTGGAATGTTTAAAGATGTCCTGGAGGTTCCTAAGCCTCTCCTCATTTTTTTGAATTCTTGTTTCTTCATTGTGTTCTGGCTGAATGTTTATTTCTTCCTTCTGGTCCACATCATTGATTTGAGTCTGGGTTTCCTTCCTGTCACTGTTGGTTTCTATACATTTTCCTTTATATCACTTAGCATAGCCTTCATTTTTTTATCTAATTTGCAACCATATTCAACCAATTCTGTGAGGATCCTGATTACCAGTGTTTTGAACTCTGCATCTGATAGGTTGGCTATCTCTTTGTCACTTAGTTATATTTTTTCTGGAGCTTTGACCTGTTCTTTCATTTGGGCCTTTTTTTTTTTTTGTCTCGGCCTGCCTGTTACATAGTAAGGGGTGGAGCCTTTAGGTGTTCACCAGGGCGGGGCAACACACGTCGCTGCATTGTGACGCTGTATGTGGGGGAGGGGTCCAAGAAGGAACAATGCCGCTTGCTCCATTCTGTTGGTTTTCAGTCACTTCCCCTGCTACCCACAAGCAAATTGGACCCTTCTGGTGCTGATTCTCAGGTGGGTGAGCTTGTGTATGTTCTAGGATACTGTTGGTTTCTCCAATGAACTCTCCTGTGAGGCTGGGAGTTTCTCCTGTGGCCACCACCTCAACCCCCACAGGTGTTTTCAGTCAGAGGTTTGAGGCTTTATTTCCCCACGCTGAGACCCTGGGTTGTGCGGTCTGTCTCATTCCCCAGTTGTTCCTCCCAGTTTATCTGCAGGGGAATGTGGGACCACCCAGGGTGCAATCTGCTGCTTCACCGGGTCCACCAGCCACTATCTTGCTGCGAGTCCCCTCCCCCCTGGCTGCCTGTCTCCACCCCTCCTACTGGTCTGAATGAATGTTTCTTCTTTAACTCCTTAGTTGTTGGACTTCCATACAGTTTGATTTTCTGTCAGTCTGGTTGTTTTTTGTTTTTAAATTTGTTGTTGTCCTTCTTTCGGTTGTGCGAGGAGGCACAGTGTGTCTACCTATGCCTCCATCTTGGCTGGAAGTCTAAAAATTTCCTTTTCAACAATATTTTCATCACAGCCCATAATCACTCTGGGGTATCTTCTTCCACACATCCCCCAAGTCTCTCTCAACACCTAGCCCCAAGCTGGGAAATCCACATATGTCCCACCTATGGGCTGTGTTCACCCTTCTGTTGTAGTTTAGCCTCGATTGCTGTTGGCCTGACAATGGGAGGGCTTAACCCCAGACTGATCAGCACAAAAACTGGCTTCAACATCTGTGGATGATCAGTTGTGCAGTGGCTGACCCCATGGATCAGGACTTACTTCAGCAGGGCTCTGGTGCCCACTGAGTTCACCTATTGAGTGTGTCACTTGTGGAGGTGGCTCTGGGGCTTCCTGGGAGGTGCAGGCCAAGGTCAGCTGCCATCTGTGTCCTGCCCAGAGCCACCCAGTATGAGCTACAAAGCACTCTGCAGGTGGCTGCTAATTTTGCTGGACTTGGAGGCACCCAAGATAGGCCAAGTTGAAAGCCAAGGCTAGCTGCTGCTAGTGACAGGCCTGAGTCCACTTAGCAAGAGGTACAGGGTATGACAGATGCTGCTTATTTTAGAGATTTTAGGGAAGTCTGAAGCCAGAGCCAAGACAGGCTGTTCATGTGTAAAAGCCACTGAAAACAACTTAAGTGGGCCCGCAAGTTGAGTGGGGTGGGGTCTCAGGGATTTTTCTCCTTCCCCTTACCTCCTGGGTAGGACATATACCTGTCTAACAGAAGATTATAGTATCCTAATATGTAGGAGATGCCCATAAGAGGTCTCTAGTGTGGGAGTTCTGATTATTTGTCAGCACATGCAAAAGACCACTAACTTAGATCTTTTCCTCTTTTTCTTCGTCATTTCCTAAGAAATAGATGAGGCTGATAAAGCTTAAGGACTGACAAATCAGAGTTTCAGACTCAGAGACTTCAGAGCCAGGCCAGTTATAAATGAGTGAAATGGGCTGGGTGTGGGGGCAACAAAAGGCAAACATGTTACCAGGTCCGTAGGAGATGGCCCCTTTATTTCGGCGTGAGGGTGCAGTAGAGGACCTCTGAAGCAGAGCAAGCACAGCCCTCTGAAGAGGACAGCCACTGCTCAGGATCAGATAAGTATTGTTATGAGGGAATTTGGGTTCTCTCTCTAGGTCGTCCCATTTTTCAAGCGTATCCCAAAGTATACATGTGTGCACTCTCTTCATTTTTAATTCTTGGCAATTAAACCAAAATTTAAGAAAATACTCTGTGGGCCAGCCAAAAAAGACTATGCCAGCCAGTTATGGCCTCTGAGATAAAAAGACCGTGGAGCTGGGAGGGCAGCACTTGTAATGGGAAGGAATTATTAGCAGTCTAAGGAGGAAAGACTAGAGAGGAGAAGGCAGGGGAAACAGGGCAAATGAGCTATCCTGAGTCTCCCGCTTCCTGTGGACTCTGAAACAGTTTGGAAGGTAGGACCTGAACCCTAAGGAAAGGGTTGTTTGTGTGTGGGTACTTAATCAACTTAAAATTAAGATCATAAAGCAAGAACAATCCCACGTGGTGGTGCATCTACTACTGGGTTTACACTTGTTTGTAGTTCAACAGCCATACTTGTCTCTTACTTTTGCAAACAACAGATTACTTTTATTTTGCTTCAAAGGTATAATACATCCATGTAAATAAGAGAGCAAAGAAGTTTTCTAAATGCTTTTATTTTTGGCACAAGTATTTACAAATATTTCTGCACCTCTCAGGTTCTTGCTGGAAAAAGGAGAGCTAGTGATACATTAGTTAATGACATTGAAAATGTGCATTGGTCTATAAAGGTAATAATGTATTTTTTAGCTATGTTAATAATAAATTAATGTTATAATGGTTGCCATATTAGAGAAATTTAATTAATTAGTCTCAGAAAAAAAGTAGCTTTAAAAGTGGATAAGCTAGGGATATCAAAACAAAACAATTAGCTTCAGACAACATTGTACTATATGCAATCTTTTGATGAATTATATTCATTGACAGAGTGTGACACCTTGTACAGTGCCTGATACATAGTAGGTATTAAGCAAATGTTTGTTAAATTTCATTGCTTTTTAACACAACACTTTACCTCAGTGATAATTAACTCAGACAAAAATAGAAATTTATAAGAAATATTTTTTGGTTTCTTGTAAATATATATATAGAGAGAGAGAAAGAGAGAGAAAACAGGAGCAGCAGAAGAGAGAAAAAATGTGTGTATGTTCTAAAAAGTGATTCCAACTCCACTTACTCAGAGATGAACATTCCGACCCTGTCTGTAGTCACAGGCCCTGCTGACAATGTGCTGTCATTTCCTCGACCTCATTCATTTCCTTTGTTTTGGCTTTACAGAGATCAGGTCCCCAGTCACGGGAATCTCTACGGCCTTCAGGCTCTAAAGGTTTCCTTCCCTCTTTTGCCCTTGCCTGCCTCAGAAGAACATGCCAGGTGGTGTAAATGTTTCCTTTTCAGAGCTGAGGAAGGGATCTGGGCTCTGGAGTCAATAGAGAAAGCCTTGGTTTCAGTGGCTTGTTGGCTCTCAACTCACCTGTTCTCCGCCAGCCCAGAGGCCTCTTTTCAAATGTGCTCCGGTTAGCTGTTTGAGATCCTTGTGCTTTGAAAAGCTCCTTTCTCCCACTGGGATGTTATTGGGACATAACGAGGCTAGAACAGCTGTGGGAAGCTTTGGAGGCAGGAGGAGCAGGAGGATGGACCCAGCAAGGCTTGTAGTAAGAAGGAAATTCGCTGTGGTTACCTACATAGTCCAAAGGTGCCCCTGAGTTGATTCCAGGTAGGAAGCAAGGCTAGACTTTCTTGTTTGGTTGTTGGCTCTCTTAGTTTCCCCACCTGGGGCCAGGATATGTATCAGGAAAGAAATCAGCCTCAGGTGTGTTCTCTTCTTTCTCCTCTAAACTTCAGCTTCCAGGCATCGCACTGTAGTTGTGGGAGGACTCTTGGGCTCTTCTGGCTTTTTATCAGTTTTATTTGATTCCTCACTGGGGTTGCTATCATCTGCCTTCTCCTCCTTTACTACTTTGGTTTCAATCATTTCCTTCTGCTCATGCTTGTTTGTAAAAGGGAAGGCCTCCACATACCTGTAGGCATAAACGTAAGATTGAAGTGAGAGCTCCCGTGTGACACATGTAAGTAATGCTTTGTCTGTGGTGTCCGTGTTGGCACAGCACGCTGGGCGCCTTTGTTTCGGAGAGATGCTGACCCATGCGCACTCGAAGACATTAACACGCCCCCACTCTAATGGACTCATTTAGGCGGGATAGTGAGCACAGAGGCCAAACTTTAGGCTGACCTCACAACCCTCCCACCCAAAGCAAAGAATGGAAGATGAAATAAAGCATGCACATTTTCCTCAAGATGTCAGTCTTTTCTTTTTATTTCTTGATTTTCAAAGGGACAGCCATTAACCTGTCATGTAAGCCTGAATGATGATGCGTGTGCTGAAACAGTCGGGAAGACTGGAAGGTAGGAAGAAGAGCTGAGAGATGAGGGAGAAAATGTACAATATAAGAGCACTGCCATTTCTGTTTTGACCGGAAAAATGCTAATAACAACTTTGGAAAAACACAAGATAGGGAGATAACAAAGATGACAAGACTAACGGTGGGCCAACAACCCTACCTTCTGACGTAGCAAATGGCGAGACCAGCTGCAGCAGCAAAGAACAGGAGTGCAAGCACTAGCAGAGCCGTGGGAACACCTGGAGGAAACAGATGTGGCCTGTTGGTCCTCCACTTGTACAGTGCTGTGCACACTCTGTTAGCGGTGAATCCTTACTCCTGACTGAGACACAGATAGCGAAGGAGAAGGGCCATTTCTGTGACCACACGGGGGCCACTTAGGATGCTGGGTCACATCTGCTTCTTTGCTTCTTGCCTATGGAACCCTTGGCCTTGCCTCTCATACTCTTTCTATTCTGTGAGCTGCAATATGACAGAGAGTCTCTTTCCTCTCTGTGGCCTTGTGAGGATAAGTTTGGAGCTCATTAACCAAAAGGAAGTGTTTAGATTTTAATGAGAAAACAAATTTTCTAATCATATGCATTTAAGGTATATATTTTAAAAAGAACTTTTACACACTAATAGGTTGTAATATATTTGAAAAGTCTTTGAGTTTGTCAAGTGAAACTGTTTTGTACTTATGGTTTTTAGTTCAATGACTAAGGGTTTTTTTAGAGCTCCCAAGTTCTATGACTGTGAAAGTTGAGTTTGCCTTTACCTTTTATTTGTGTTTGGCAGGTCCTGAGCGCCTAATCTGGAGACAGTCTAATTTCTATGCACACACACACATACAACACAGGCACGGAAAGCTTTACCTCCAAACCCAACACTTCCATTTTTGAATCTTGCTGTATAGTCACCATGTGATTCAGTTTCTGTAGATGTGGTAGTAGTTTCCATAAAAACTTCTGTTATGCAAATTAATTTCCTTTTTCGTGGAGAAGAGGAAGGCAGAACAGGAGGAAGTTTAGTGGAGTAAGGGACACCAGTAGATAAAGCTGGGTGTATATTGTCACTGCCATCCATTTCTGTGGTGTATGTTGCACTTTGGGTGTTGGATATGGGATCTTTGGTGGTGATCATTTCTGGAGAGCATGAGTTAATCCAAATATCTGTTGGGGAGAGAAAAATAAAGTGACCAGTAGTCTCCTCACTGATCTTTCTGCCTCTAGTCTTACTTCCTACACTCAATCTTGGCCAAAAGGCTGAGAAGCAATCTTACTTCCTTCTAGTCCCCTTATACTGTAGCTGGAATACTCTTACAAAAATGCAAATCTAATCATATACTTTCTTCCTTAGAATCTCTTGGTGACTGCCACTACTGTATGGCCTATAAGGCCCTCCATGATTTGGGCCCGCTGATATGACCAGACTCATCCGATCAGTCTTTCTCTCCTTCCTCCTGCCATACTGAATTCCTTCAGTTCTTTGCTATGCTTCCTCTCACATCTCTCATAAGCCTTTGACCTTAATGCTTTCTTCACCTGTAGTACTCTTTGCCCCCTCTTTTCTTAGCTCCTGTTTATCCTTCAGTTCTCAGATTGAACATCTCTTTCTTAGGCAGATTTGATGACTGATTGGGGTCCTAAGCATATGTTCTTGTGCCTCCTTGGACGTCCCTTGCCACAGTTCTCATGACACTCCTCCCCACTGGCCTGTCTTTGTCATCACGATATGTGCACTGAACACATAGGTACACCTGACACATACTACATGCTCAGTATTTGATGAATACAAGAAGGAAGGAAAAGTGAAAGGAAGGAGAAGATAGGGAGACCAAATATACACACATGACACCACTTCAGGACAAAGATCTACCAAAACCAGGTTTCTCTGTGCTCATCAAAACAGGGTGGGGGAGGCAAAGGAGAGAGGTAGGTTTGCTTTTCAACCTTTTGAATGTGATAGAGAGGAAACTGACATTTGTTGAGCATCTTGCTCTAAGTCACCATAGCACTTCATTTAACAATTTTATCAAATCTTCACTTAGATAGGAGGAAACTGAAGTTCAGGAAAACTGAATGACTTGCCCAAAGTCACAGAAGTCGTAAATGGCAGAGCCATGAATACGTTATAATACAAATTTGCATCTGTTTAAAATCCTTCATTATTTGTGGCAGTGGGTAGTATCAGCTGGAATGTGAGCTATAAAGAAAAGTCATTCCATTCATTTTTGAAAATTAAATAAATTATAAATCAAGGTCATGGATATTGTAGTACTGATAAAGCATTTGACTACATAGGCAGTCAGAATTTTATGCCATTCATTTTACTTTGAAAAGACCTCTATTCAAATAGACATCATCTTTGACTTTTCTCTGCCTTGAACTTCTCAGGTTTGAGCAATGCTGAGTGCTTCCCTCAGAAAATGAAACCTTTTTAATATCACAGAAAAAAAAAATACTGAGTACAATATACTATGCTGGGAACTGAAAATACAGAGATAAAGAAAGTTCCTGTTTCCAGGACAGAGAATTTGATAAGAAGAGGGGAGATCACTGGGGATTCACAGAGGAGATGGCATTTGGGCAGGGTGTGGAGGGTTAATGTGTCCATTCAACAAATGTTTATTGAGCTCCAACTCTGCAGGCACTGTTCCAGTTGCTAGGGAATGGTGCACAGGAGACAAAGCCCCTGCTTGTAAGGGGCTTATATGCCATTGGAAGCATAGAGATAATAATTTTTTTTAAAGCAGAAATGTCAAAGGATGGTAAATATTGAGAAGAAAGTTGAACAGGAGAAAACTTAAACTGGAAGGGGTGGGGAATGGGGGACAGATACTCTGGGTAGGGTGATAAGAGAAAATCTCTTTGTGGAGGTGATACTTAAGCTGAGTCCTGAATGATGAAAAGTAGCCAGTAACTGAAGATCTAGAACAAAAGAATAGCAAGTAAAGAGAACAGGGATTTCAAGAGCCTGAAGTTGAATGGACACAGCATGTTTGATTAGGGGTGGTGGGGGGTGGGGGGAAATAGAGTGGCTGGAACTGAGGAGCAAGTCACCTAGTATGGAAGGCGGAATAGAATATCGCAGTCAATGGAAATAAGCATGGTCCAAGAATCCAGAAGTTTGTAAGTGTAGCTATGTTAGAAAAATGAGAAGGAGCACAGTAAGGCAGGAGAGCAGGGTGTGTGTGTGATTGACAGCATGAAAGACTGCAAGCAAGAGATGAGCTGGGGAAGGCAGTTTAGAGCCAGAGTATTGAGATTCGTAACTGCTATAGTCAAGAATTTGGAATTTATTCTGTAGAAGCAGGAATTTTCACCTGGAGGCCACAAACTGATATACAAAAGTTCTCATATATGCCCACTTTTTTTATTGTTGTTCAAGTACAGCTGTCTTCATTTTCCCCCTACTACTCTCCCCTGCCCCACCCTTCCCCGCCTCCCATCCTTGATCCTAACCCCTTTGGCTTTGTCCATGTGACCTTTATACATGTTCCTTGATGACCCTTCCCCTATTTTCCCCATGTTATCCCCTCCCCTCTGGTTACTGTCAGTTTGTTCTTTATTACCCTGTCTCTGGTTATATTTTGTTTGCTTGTCTGTTTTGTTGATTAGGTTCCACTTATAGGTGAGATCATATGGTGTTTGTCTTTCACCATCTGGCTTTTATGTGCAGAAGGCTTTCTAGTTTACTTCATATTCTTAAATGGGAAGTTATCTAAGGTTGTGGAGCAGATTAACATAACCATTAGTGGAGGTATGTGGAGGATGAAATACAGAGGGAAGAGAGTATGATCCAGAAGTAAACAAGGTGATTGCAATTACATGGAGATGGGGGGATCCAGAAGTGTCTGGACTCCTGGAATTTAGATCTTGAAGACCTTTGAGGGAAAAGTGATTCTCAACCCTGGTTGTGGGTTGACTCATCTGGGAAGCTTTAAAAAAATATTAATGCTCAGAACCCATTCTGGGCCTATGCTATTGATGTGTGGTTATCACCATAGGGAAGTAACATGATTTAAGATTTAAATCCTGGCTCTTTCCCTTATTAACTGTGGCCACAGCATGGTACACTATCAGTATCAGTTACTTCTGGTAAGTAGAAATGATACACTTGTGGCCTTGGACTGAGTAAATGATATGGCCTAGCAGAGTGTATGGGCAGAATAGATAAGATTGCTTCACTAAGTGTGGGCAAGAATGCCATGGAGTGAGGGAGCAACAGCTGTTTGGTCCTGTGATCCCTAACTGGTCAAGGACACAATGTATCTCACTTGGAAGTGTTAGGACCTGGCTCTCCTTCCCCTGCAATCTACAAATATAATCTCTCTAGAATGTACCAAGTGCCCTGGTAGGTATTAAACAGAGTGGGGTTGGAGTCCAAGAGAAAAGGTAGGAGTAAGGGGTATAGGAAGGATGCCTAGAGAAGATGACATTTGAGATTTGATTAAAGAGAAAGAGTTAGCCAGGTGGAAAGGGTGGGCACTGTGGCAGAGGGAATAGCGTAAAACAAATGGCGCACATGGAGCTTTGAATGCACTCCGGTCTGATCCCCGAAGCTGACAAAGATAGCGATAAGAAAGATACAGTTGAAAATCAGTGTTAAAATCACTCTGATTCCCAGACCTCACAAGATGGTAATAAAAAGGGAAGTTACCAAAACAAAGAAGTACGGGGTAAGTTTGGGATCAGCATTAGGATGAGGGTTAGGGTACCTCTGATCCTCACAAAGATGACAGACAGAAGCAGGTAAACCTAATTTATTTCAATAAAATAACATAACCACTCAGAGTAGTGAATTTTTCAAGTCACTTTTGTACAATTCTTTGGCAGTACATCTTTAGAGAGATATCTTTTAAAGACTAAAAGAAATGCAAAAAAATTGTATACTCCTCTCAGTAGGTTTTTTATTCTTAATAATGTTGATTTTGTAATTTTGAAAGCATTATAGAACAAGAAAATATATTAAAATTATTTACCGGGAACTAAGATATTTCAGATAAGAAAAAAGAGATACAAATAAAAGTAAACTAAGGAAAAACTTGAATTGTTAAATTTGGGCTACACATATCATTAAAAATCCATAATTTTAAAATATACATGTGTATATACATGTGTATATGTACTATTTGTGTGTTGGGGGAATCATCAAGAGGATGTGACTGCCTGTTAAACCTGGGTAATTGGAGGCTCCTCACTCTCTTACTGTCCTTGGAATGTGCATTCTGCTTTATTTCCTGGCACTAGAAGCTGCCCCAGGACCCAGCCTTGAGATAGTAAGGTGTTGGCTAAGACCATCTGGATGGTACACATGACTGAGCCCAGTTAAGGCTTCTGTATAAACTTATAAGATTCTGGCAGGCAGTGTAGTAATCTACCAGTCTTGAGGCCATCCAAGACCAGACTCATAAGTAAGTTCCTTTTTTTTTAAACCTGCCACCTACCAATCTGGAGTGGTTTGCCTCTTAACTTTAGTCTTTCCCTGCCCTCTGCACACAGAGACCAGTTTCAGATTATACCTGGGAAGCTCCTAAGGCTGTGAACCAGCAGCATGTATATAGATACCCTTTTTAGTGGACAGCTGGGGAAATATACATATATTTCCCCAGCTGTCCACTAAAAAAGACTGAGAAGCAATGCAGTAGTAGTTAGAACAACTTGCATCCAGATCTCTGTTTCTAATTAACATTCTCCACTTTAAAGAACCAGAGCTCCTTGGAGAAATAAATGGCTGATAACACGTCTGGAACAGATCAAGTACAAGGTGAGCTTGGGACATGTTATTATGCCAGAAAATAAGGATTTGATCAACTGCTAATGAGATTATGGACAAAAGTCAACTAAAGGGGGCTCCCACTTGCCAAATTTGGGACAGTTTGAGCATCAAAAAGAATAAAAATTGTGCTCTGTCTGGTGTGGCTCAGCTGTTTGGGGTATCATCCAATGAAACTGAAAGGCTGCAGGTTTGATTCTCAGTCAGGGTGCATGCCTAGGTTGCAGGTTTGGCCTGGTCAGGGTGCATAAGAGAGGCAACAATCAATATTTCTCTCTTGCTAAGTGGCCCCAGGCCTGGCACTAGCAGCAGCCCGCCTAGATTCACAGCTTGGCTTCACCTGGGAATCTCTAAGCCCAGGACAAGTAACAGCCATCTCAGATTGCTTTATAACTTAGGCAGGGTGGCCCAGGAAAGAACATAGGTAGGGGCTCACCTTGGCTTCTACCACCTGGGAAACCTCAGGGCCAGCGCACCCAGTGGACAACTGCAGATCATGTTGGAGCACCACCACCCTGCCCCTGCACAGCGGATCCTCCATGGAGTGTGGAGGTTGTTGGTCAGTGGTCATAGCCAATCCTTGCAACTGTCTGGCCTGAGTAAATCCCTCCTATTGACCTGCCAACAGCAACCAAGTCTCAACTACAAGAGGAAGGTGTAATCAACCCACACAAAGGGCACACCTTGAATACCCACCTTGGATGATAGGGGAGGCTGTGCCACTGGACCCTACAGGACACCTACTACCTTAGGCCATGCTACCAAGACAGGGAGTCATAACAGCTGTACCTAATGCATAGAAACAAACACAGGGAGGCTGCTGAAATGAGGAGACAAAGAAACATGGCTCAAATGAAAGAACAGATCAAAACTCCAGGAAAAGAACTAAATGAAATGGAGATAAGCAAACTATCAGATGCAGAGTTCAAAACACTGATGATCAGGATGCTCCAAGAACTTAGTGAGGACCTCAACTGCATAAAAAAGATCCAGTCAGTAGTGAAGTATAGATTAATTAAAATAAAGAACAGTTTACAGGGAAACAACAGTAGAGTGAATGAAGCCGAGAATCAAATCAATGATTTGGAACATAAGGAAGCAAAGAACAACCAATCAGGACAATGAGAAGAAAAAAGAACCCCCAAAACAAGAATAGTGTAAGCAGCCTGTGGGACAACTTCAAGTATTCCAACATTTGCATCATAGGGGTACCAGAAGAAGAGAATGAGGAAAACTGGAAATTTGTTTGAAAAAGTATTGAAAGAAAACTTCCCTAATTTGGTGAAGGAAATAGACATGCATGTCCAAGAAGCACAGAGAGTCCCAAACAAGAGGGATGCAAAGAGGCCCACTCCAAGACACATCATAATTAAAATGCCAAAGGTTAAAGATAAAGAGAGAATCTTAAAAGCAGCAAGAGAAAAGAAGTTAGTTACCTACAGGGGAATTCCCATAAGACTGTCAACTGATTTCTCAAAAGAAACTTTGCAGGCTAAAAGAGACTGGGAAGAAATATTCAAAGTCATGAAAAGCAGGGACCTACAGCCAAGATTTCTCTATCCAGCAAAGCTCTCATTTAGAATTGAAAGGCAGATAAAGAGCTTCCCAGAGGGGAAAAAAAAAAAAACTAAAGGAGTTCATCATCACCAAACCATTAGTATATGAAATATTAAAGGGACTTATTTAAGAAAAGAAGATTGAAGCTATGAACAATAAAGTGGCAATAAATACATACCTGTCAACAGCTGAATCTAAAAAACAAACTAAGCAAACAAGAACAGAGGCAGAATCATGGATACAGAGAGTTTTTTGATGGTTGCTAGATGGGAGGGGGTGTGGGGGAAGGGTGAAGAGGTGAGGTGATTAAGAAGCACAAATAGGTAGTCATAGTACAGCCATGGAGGTGTAAAATTCAGTAGAGGAATGGAGTAGCCAATGAACTTATATGCATGACCCATGCACATGAACAATAGTGTGGGGATTGCCTGAGGTAGTGGAGGGTTCTGGATGAAAAGAGGGGAAGGGGGAAAAATCAGGACAACTGTAGTAGCATAATCAATAAAATATAATAAAACCTACAATAAGATACCACCTCATACCTGTTAGAATGGCTATTGTCAAGAAGACTGGTAATAACAAGTTTGGGACAGGTTGTGGAGAAAAAAGAACCCTCATTCATTGCTTGTGGGAATGTCAACTGGTTCGGCCACTATGAAAAACAGTATGGAGGTTCCTCAAAAAATTAAGAATACACTTACCATGTGACCCCGCAATCCCTCTTCTGGGTATCTAACCCCCAAATTTGAAGACATTTATTTGCAAAGATATAGGCACCCCTGTGTTCATTGCAGCATTGTTCATGATGGTCAAGCCATGGAAGCAACTGAAGTGTCCTTCAGTAGAGGACTGGATAAAGAAGATGTGGTACATATAGACAGTGGAATACTCCTCAACCATAAGAAAAGGTGAAATACTGCCATTTGTGACAACATGGATAGATCTTGAGGATATCATGCTAAATGAAATAAGTCAGAGAAAGTCAAGAACCATATGATTTCATTCATATATGAGATATAAAACTGAAAGCAACAAATGAACAAACAAGAAAAAACAAGCAAAAACTCAAACACAGACATAGTATGGTAGGTACCAGAGGGAAGGGAGGGGACAGTAAAGGGTAAAGGGTCAAATGTATGGTAACAGAGAAGATTGACTTTGGGTGGTAAACACACAATGCAGTACACAGATGATGTATCGTAGAATTGTACAGTTGAAACATATAATTTTCTTAACCAATGTCACCCCAATATAGTTAATTGAAAAATGCAAACCAAAATAAAACATACACATAAGAAGAAGGTAACCATTTTTACAGCCCCCCATATATAATAACTGATTCCAGCAAGGATCATCAATGGCTGCTTAAACTATCAGGTGAAAGATAATCGGGGGTGAGAATATTTGCATGGTGTCAAAATATCACACTGCAGATCACACATTGAAAGGGGAAAACATATCTTTGAGTTCATCAGAGAGGGCTGGCAGTCACCATCTTAATCAAATGATCAAAATTAGCAAATTAATAGTGGGGCATGTTGACAATTAGTGACTTTTATTGGTATGTGATCCAAAGTACATGATATCATCTATCAAGTATTTTTGCTAAAAATATCAAACATGCATCTAACTAAGCTTCTGGACCTAACTTTAAGTATACAGGAAATATAGGGGATAGAAGTACAAGTTAAATAAAGCTGTGGGGGAATTCACGAATCCAAGTCCTCTTTCCCTAACTCTTTTTCGTTGAGTCTAGAGGGCTGGTGATCATATCATCACATTGACAGCTGGCAGGAAGGCCAGGCAATTAAAAGGCCAGGACGTTTGACAGGCATGGGCTGGCTACGAGATAAGCGGCATGTGAATCACCAATTCCCCAGGCAAAGGTGATACAGGCTGAAGAGGCAAAGGGGAGAATGGTGGTGAAAAAAATGTTGGAAGGAACCTTATGTTCTGTTCTTGACTCTGCAACTGACTTGCAGGACTTGGGACCAACCGAACCTCCATTCTGAGCTATAGCATTAATAGTTTCATCTGTGAAGTGAAGGAAGTAGACAAAGCGTTTTTCAAGTTACCTTCTATGCCAAAGCCCCCTGGGTCAGAGGACTGCTTGGACCCTGTGTTGCCTTTGGGAAACATAATATTGTTGATGCCATTTTTCTCTTGGATCTTAGAGAATGAGTTTGGCGTCTATCTTTGTGTATGGCCACTCAGCTGGATGACCTTTAGAAGGTCAGATATTTGAAGAAAAATAAATCAAGCAGAAGTTCTTATGACAGATGGAGAACAATTTGTATTTAGTAAATGAAAACAGTTTTGAAAAGGTACTTAAACCTTTCTGGGAAGGTAAAGCACTGGGGGTAAGGCAACCAAGGTCTCCAGGCAAGGTTAAAGGAGGACTGCGTGGCCTTGAGCAAATCAGTTCGACTTTCTAGCTTCATCTCCTTTCTCCATGAAATGGAGATCAGGTCTTGTGCTAACAAAATGTCAAATGCAGCATCTGAATTTCCTCTCCTGTAAAGGAATGTAGGATAATGGAAAGAGCATGGTTTTAGAGTTAGGTCCGTGTTTAAGTCTTTATAGTAATGAGATCTCAGACAACTGTACTCATATCCTCTGAGCTGTTTTTTCTGCAAAATGAGGATAATTAAACATATCTCATAGGGAGATAGTCAAGGCTAAGTGAGATAACAGCACACTACTTTGTCCATAATAGATACTTGTTTATTTCATCGGATGGAGTGGGGGAGGTAATGGAGCCTTCTGGGATGCCCTTCCCCTGTTGGTGCCAGTCACATTTTCCCTAACTTTTTCCTCCAAGGGACACACTGCCACATCTAGCCTGGTCACAAAGTCAGTCTTGGGAGGGTTAAATAACCACTGCTACGATTGCTGCTGCTCAGGGTCACCCTTCTCAGATATGTTGTGGAGCTAGCGAAACCTGGAGAAAACACGGCATATGGAGAGTCTGCAGATCTGACTTACCAGACGAGTTGTGACAATAGGCCCTAGAATTTTCTGTGACCACCTTTCTCCAAATCAGGACGCCTACTCCATTCTTTCCACACTTGGGGTTTGGGAGAATCCGAGAGATGACTAAGAACTGATCTGAAACCCATCCATAGCTGTAACAGAATACACATTTGTTGAATGATTACATTTTTCTCTGTGGCTGAGCAAGAACACAGAGCCCAAAGAGCTCCGGCCCTGTTTGGGAATCCAGCTGTTTCTCACCTGCAAGTCTCAAAGCTAGACTTCCATGCTGCTTCAACCTGGTCTTTGCTGGCTAAAGTTAGTCCCATCAGCCTACAGGCCTTCTGGGCTTCTGTGAAGTTCAGCTGCTGGGCTGTCTTTTTTTCCACAAGGGTGACCCCCATAATTCTGCATGGCGTCACGACGGAAAGCTCTGCAAAGGAACCGCACAGACCCTCAGTTTGCGGCTGTCCTTGTCCAGAGCCCTGAGGCTCCTCTTCTTGGCACAGCATCATTGTCTTGATGCAGCAGTGAGGTCATTGTGGCTGGGATTAAAGTTTAGAAATAACAGGGCACAGGCCAGACATTTCCCACAAGGGCAAACTGCTGGGTGAGGTGGGTGCTCAGTCTGATTCAAGCTGTACCTCTCATCAGATGTGAGTCTACTCTGTCGCACTGCATTGAGCTGCCTTGTTCATTATGTGGAAGCTTCAGCTACCAGTTCCTGGGGTGGAGTCTAGGTGATTCTGCTGCTGCAAACCTTTTCGGAGTCTATAAAATGAATGGTCTGAGACTTTGGGAAACGTAGAACTCAGGTCTCTTGCTAATAAAATAGCAATACTCCAAACTAATGTGGATTGGAGGTAACCCTACTTCAGAGATGGGTTAAAAAATGTTGCACTTGGTATAACCTGAGCTTTTTCAGGCCCAGATCTTCTCTGACCATTGGGGGGCAGACTTACTCAGAAGTTCCTGGATGAGCTGGGCAGTAAACCTTGCATGGCAGAGAAACTAAATGAAGGAGAGTTTTGGCGTCAGACCTGAATTTGAATCTAGCCCATGTATGTTGCTTGCTGGCTCTGTGACCTTAGGCCTAGTTATTTTATCTCTTAGCCCCAGTTCCCTTATAACATTGGGATAGGGTGGGTTTGGCTGGGGTGGGGGGGAGTGGTGAGAAGAAAATGCAGATAACTGTCACTGAACAACAATAAAGTAATTTTAAAAAAATTGAGAGTGTAACCATATCTGTTACATAGACTAGTGAGAGTTAAATGAATTAATTCAAGTAAAAATGCTTAGCGTATTGCCTGCTACACAGTAGGTACTCAATACATCATAAAGAACATTCTCTTTATGCTATCTTTAAAGCATTTTGCTTTTAGTGCTCAAATCGTCTTCCTGCGGAGGTGGAGGCACTTGAACTGTTAAGATGTGAATAATATTTTACTCAAAATCTAATGAATCTTAGAGTTCTTTTGACCCCTTCCTTCAGAGTTCTGAGATTCATAGACCTATATGAAATCGTCAGTTGCAATGCATTCGGGTACATTATTCCTATTGGGTTTCGTCCACAAAAGTCCATAAAAGGGTGTTTCAATCTTCTGAGTAATTGCTTGTACACAGATCTGTGCATTGGATGCCCAGTCAAATGCTTCGACCGCTTTCTAGGTTAGTATTTAGAGGAAGTTTCATCTGGAAAACATGGAAGGAGCATTTCTGAGTCCTCCATGTGACCTTGCTGTGCTCTGGGTCAGGGGACTGCGGGAAGAAATACATGTGTTATGTACAGCATTTGTGGGTGGGCTTGTTTGCTTCCCGACCCTGCTCTCGCCAAGAAAGAGACCTGAGAGCCACCACTCCAAATGTGTTTGTGACCAAACGGCCTCTTATATGAGAACTATACCAATATTCATGCCAACTTCTGTAACCTGTTGATGCTACTCTGTGCCAAACATTGTCTTTTTTTTAACAGAAAACTGAGGCTCAGGGAGATTAGTAACTTTTTCAAGCCCAAGGATCTAGAGCAACTAGTGGCAAACTGGGATCACAAAACCAGTTAGACTGTCTCTAAAACCTCAGTTCCTAACCAGCACACTATTCTGCTTCCCATCGTGCTACGGGGAAAAGATGGACACACACACACACACACACACACACACAACTACAGCTGAACTCTTGGAACATTCTGTATGTCCTGGAATTTGGCTCATTTAGCCCATGAACTTGCTATTGCTCAAGCCTCTTAGGGCTATTTTTTGTGGGGGGGGGGTGATACTTGTAGATTTATTAATTATACTCTAAATTGGTCTTGGTACTCTCTCAACATATCTCATTTTTACTCCTAATAGTATTAGTAGTAGTAATGGCAGATCTATTCTGGGCAACAGACCTAGCTTTGAATATTTCTTGTAATATTAATTGGCTGTGGGACCTTGGGCAAGTTAGCATCCTCATCTGTAAAATTGGGATGCCATATCTTCTTCACAGAATTTTTGTCAGAATTGAATTAGATAACTAGTTCCTAGCAGAGGCTGAGTCCTTAGTAGGCGGTTAATAAATATTTGTCATGGTTAAGTAGTTTTATTTAAGGACAAAAATAGGTAGCTGGTATCCAAGGGGTACACCAGTAATCTCTTGAGCCTTCTCAGAAACAATGGGCATGGTAGAAATAGAATATGCCTAGCCTCTAGACTGAGCTAAATTCAAACCTGAGCTCTATTATTTACTGGCTGTACAGCAAGGGTGTCAAACTCATTTTCACCGGGGGCCACATCAGCCTCACAGTTGCCTTCAAAGGGCCAAAATAATTTTAGGACTGTATAAATGTAACTATTCCTTAACTGTTAAGGAGTTGAAATTACATTTGACCCTTTGAAGGCAACTGCAAGGCTAATGTGGTCCCCGGTGAAAATGAGTTCGACACCCCTGCGGTATGGCATCAGGCGAGTCGTTCGGCCATGCTCAACCTGTTTCTTCATCCGTAAAGTGTCTTCTTGAGATATTATTCTCAAGCATAGGAACGCAAGTTTCCTTTTCAAGTGCTCAGATTTTTATTTTCCCAGAGTTGCGATAAATGGTTTGTGGTTACAATTCCTTTTTAATATATACTATATATTAAATATATTTTAAATACACACACACACACACACACACACACACACACACACACACACACACGCCGTTAATTCTGTGTCTCTACATAATAGGCCCTCAAGAAGACCAGCTCCCATTCTCATCCACTCATCTTCATCAGCCACCTTTCCCTCAATCATGGTTCTAAACAACTTTTAGTTGTTTCCAAAAATTTAATTTCCTCAGGAAAATTTCACCATTATTGAGGAGGGTCCGAAGAGTGTGATGGAGTCATTGTCAAAGACAGTTGAGTAATGGTAGCATTCGGGGGAAAAGTGAACAGTATCTCAGGGGGATTTCAAAGAGAACCAAACGTATTTGACAGTAACAGTTCTAGTAATTGTATTTTTTTAAAAAATCAATTATATAACTCTAGCTTTCCTTATAAAATTAAATATAATAATAAATGGATCAACTATGGATGTCAGTTCCCGACATTCTCTATCTCAGGGCATCTTCCAGTATCAGAACACACAATTTTCTTTTAATGTACTCAAAGTTTTATTTGCCCAGAGCTGAAATGAGTGATGTGGTTACGATTTTTTGCCTACAATGCAGAATGAGGTTACCATTTAGGCATCTCAAAGCCCAGAAATCCTTTCAAGTCATTCCTTTGGTAGAGAGCTGATGGCTAATTTTTAAACCTATGTTTCACATTTTTCAGTTTATTTGCTATTTACTGCATATTAAAAACATGCATCCCATGATAGCATAATAAAGTTGAAATTAAAATAATTATATTGGCACTTCCAAAAATTTAAAAGAGGCCAATATTCTGTGAAAGTTAGTCATTTTCCCCAGGCTTAGTGATTGCTTTAAAAGTTATACAATCATAATTTTCTTCTTCAGTGAAACATTTTAAAAAACAAATGATGTCTCCTCAATGTTTTTTTTTCAAAATATCCTCATTAAAAATAGTCCATAACCAAAAATGAAAGCCAAGATAACATAAAGGTAAACGTGAATCATTTTGGTGAAGTTGACAATATGGTAAAAACATTTCTGGTAGACCAATACTACTAATTAGATTTCTGTGGATATTGAGGGTAGCCCCCCCTCCCAGCAATCCACAGTCAAGAACTCAGTAGGCTTAGGACAGATTGTAAGATTTTGCCTTGCCTTGGGCTGGCATTCTGTTAAGAAACCTACCTTGTACCTGGAGAGAGCTTTGGACCAAGAGCCTTGTGGTCCAGATGGACGCAAGAAGCAGCACCAGGAGGAAGCATTTGGCCATTGTGCCAACCCCTTCAGAGCCAGAGAACCACTTCAGACAGCCACCGGCAGTACCACAAGCATACAATCACCAGTCTAGATAGAGACTTCTGGAAATATGTTCGGGCCCCCACGGCTCCACTTCATAACTGAGACATCCGGATTTCCCTGCTTTCAAGCTTCTGACTTGTCAAGGTCACTGGGGGAAATGAGTGACGTCCCTTGAATGCCCAGGCTGCACTTTGTGGATAGCTTTCTGGAAAATTTAGCTAATGCTGACTCAGAAAACATGAAATGAGGAAGGCAGATAGCACAATGTAAACTGCTGAAGGTTTTCCCAATTTCCATATTCCCTGCCACTGCCCAGCCCCCCCCCCCCCCCAGTTCAGTTCTCACAGGTTCATTGTCATTGCCTGTGGAGCCCATTCATTTTTACATTCCTAGGAATGTCTCTGTCTCTAAAGGAGATTAAGCATGGCTTGTGCTTTCCCTCTCACAACCAGTGAGGGTTTTTTTCCAGCTGCATATTCCTGTGATCTGTGGGGTCACGATGCTAAGGCTCATGAAAGCAAATGCCCGTTTACATACCAGGGACAGATTCTTCACGCCTTCCTTTGGGCTTCTTTTATACATTTAAAATTTCTACACCACTATGGGTGATCCCTTCTTCGAAGAAACCAGACACACAAAAAATTCATATTTTAAAAATACAAGTGTAGGGCGGTCAGTTCACAAAATTAATCATTTCACACTTTACAGTGAAGGGTTTTTGATTCTACAACAGGAATTCCTACAAGGGGCCCTTTATAATAACTCTTTCTTTAATAACTTCTCTTATAGATCAAGTAACTTCTCTGGTAGACCAAAATTCAACTTAGACTTCCCCTTTCTTATTTGACAAATGTGAGGTTTATCTGTACTGTGTACGAGCAGACTGCACTCTCTGTTTTCCCAACTGCATTTTCAGTGGTTGGTCCTCCCTAGTAATTATGGAATTCTGGCTTGAGAGTAATGCCTTGAGCAAAGGTTTAGGAGTTTTCTCCAAAATGAATGTCATTTATAAGAATTAGTCTATGGATAACTAGTTCATTTCTATACAAACGGTACCCCTAAGTTCGGTATCTATACAGAAAATACCAATAACAAAAGGAGAATCTGCACAAACACAAGGAAACTTATAAGAGACTGGGGGATAACCCTTAAATACCTCTAACATCTAAATGTTTTAATACCTTTAGATCTCATTACTCAGGTGAGCATAAGCCTCAGGCTCTGGGTACCTCAGAAACATATGTGACTATCACCATAGAACTAGGTAGACAGGAAAGCAGGTATCATACCTCTTCATCATTATCCTTAAAGCCCTAGCATCATGCTTGAGAAGGAGCCAGGCTTCAAGCATCTGTTCAAGTATGACAGAAAGAAAGAAGGAAGCAAAATAAGAAGGGGGAAAATGAACCATAGAAAGCAAAGCTTTGGATGGGAGAAATAGTTCATGAGAAATGAGATCAACCTACATTTCAGAAACATATCCCAAGAAGGAAAATTAGTAGGTAATGGGAGTCTGTCTGACTGTTCTGGTACCTAATAATGAGTTTCTGGAAGAGGAAACAATCTTATTTTGGGGATCTCTCTATGGAGAGAAGTTAAGCTACCATTGGAATGTGATTGGAAGTGCCTGATGGGAGCTTGCTACCTCTCTTGTTAGTTGCTCAGTCTTAGCTTCTGGGCCTCTCACCTGAGAGAGGGGTCTGAAGAATTTGTTGCCAAGAGCTACGAGAGCTGTAAAGAAAATACCGCCAGACCGTCTCTCATCGCCATTTTCGGAAAGCGCTCAGGAAATCACTGCAGCACTGTCCACTTCTGAAATAACAGCTCATGCTCTAATCAGGGAGAACCAAGAATCTTTTAAAAAGTGCTAGAATTGGAAGGGAAATTTGAAAAGTTAAATGCAAATGGAGAAACAACAAATTCAAAGAAGAGCATAACATATGGAATATCCGGGCCAGTTTTCTTGTTCCCTGGATATGGAATACATGCGTGAAAGATATTTAATCTGATGTAGGCAAATAAAAATTTAAATAGAGTAGACATTTTGCAATGTGGCCAGAAAGATGGTAATATAGTACAACCCAAATTCCTGGACTGAGGATAACAACTAAACTTTAGTTTAAGTTCTAACACTAATTAGCTGTGTGACCTTGAGCAAGTCATTTAACTTCTCTGGGCCTCAGTTTTGTTATCTGTCAAATAAGGGAGTTGAATTATATGGATGTAAAAGTAACATAGCAATGTAATTCTATGATGCTGATATTACAGGGATTAGTTGTTTTCTAACATACGTAAATAGGCAATGTATTAGTCAGTGTAGTCTGTTGTAACAGACAACCCCAACTCTCAATGCTTTAATAAAAAAAAACTTATTTCTCTCCTGTTACAAACCAATGACTGACAATGGTGATGGTGATAGTGGTGGTGGAGGTGACGGCGGTAGCGGTGATAGTGTTGGTGTGTATGTGTGTCAGAATGATTTTGCCACATACACTTATTCAGAGACTATCTAGCTCTAAAATCACATGGTACCTCCTCAAGGTCTTCTACACTGATCCAGCAACCAAGGGGAGGGTGTATGGCGGACAGTGCTGGAGATTACTATAGGAACCAGGCCTGGGAAATGGCTATATCACTTCCAACCATAGCCCATTAGACAGAATTTTGTCACATGTTCCTATCTAACAGCAAAGGAGTATGGAGTCTAGCTGCGTGCCCAGAAGGGAAAGGAAAAATTATTTGATGAACACATAGCAGTTTCTGCCAGAGTTTACCCTTCTGATCACCCAATACAGCGTTCACTATTTCTACCACACTTAGAATACAATCACCCTGTTGTCAAAGGAGATAAATCAAGGCTTCATCCAGCTCGAAGTCCATGATTTCTGAGTTATGTTCAGCCATCTCTCTTGGGTCCAGCTGTGGTGCCTGTGGTCTGGTAACCTATAAACTAGAAGAGTTATATGCTGCTCCCCCAATGTAGTGGGGAAGCAGCATTTGATAACCTCAATAAAAACTGCCATGTGTAAAGGAGAGAGGTGGGAGTCACAGCAGTCACCTGGCCACAGGAGCTCTGGAACACCAACGAAGATGCATTATAAAAGCCACTCTATCAGCTTTCTAGTGCCGTGTAACAAATGACCACAGATTTAATGACTTGAACCGGTACCCATTTATTATGTCACCATTCTGTGCATCAGAAGTCTGGCGGTCTCGGCTGGGTCCTCTGGGCTGGGCCTCACGAACCTGAAATCAAGGTGCCAGCTGGGCCAGGCTCTCACCTGGAGGCTCTGGGAAAGAATCCATTTCCATGCAAATTCATGTTGGCAGAAGAATTTTAAAAATTCTGCCTCCCACAGTTACCTGCCTTTGACTGGATCCTGATTCCACTTTCTGGGAGGAACTCCCATGTCCCATGTCCACTGTCCTCTGTGGCCCTTCATTTTATGTAATCTTCCTTGGTCACACGAAGTGGGAATTAGAGAGTGTGTCTAGCTTCTACTGTCTGCTTTCTGCTGGTATAAGCTTAGGGTGCCCAAAGTTGTTTTTCCAGCTTGAACAATCAAAGGAGTTTTAGTCTTGGCTTATGTTTCTCCGTAAATATAATTTCCTCACTAATTTAGATTTCTGATCTATTTGCTTCATTTTGATTCCTTGGAGTGTCAATAATTATACCCCAAATCCTTTCCCAGCTATAATCCTCAAGACGTATTTCTGTTTTCTCAGCCCCATGCCTGCTTTTTCTCTCACTCCCCGTCTCTCTAATTTAATAGTGGCTAATTCATTTGAAACCGTGAATGAAACAGCCATATCCTTAATCTGGTTTTTACTATAGGGCTGAGTTGATGTGGGTTCAAGTGAAATTTTATTGGTTCTTTTTCACTTAAAGCTCTTTATGGTCTTCCTGTCTGGGGTTTAGAAACAGTCAGAATTTCTAACCCTTCAGTCTGAACACTATTTTTTTCCTTTCTGCTTCCAAATTTCCAATTATTTGCTAAGTGCTTTTTTCTTGCAGTACCTTGCCAAAAGCAACCAAAAAAGAGTTCACATACTCCAAGACTGATTCTTTCCCATCACTTCTCCTAGATAGATGCTGTCCATGGGTTCACCCTGAGTTATCATGGGTAAGACTTGACCAAATGTTTTTGTACTCAACATAGGCCACACCATTTCCAACCCCTGATATCAGTTTCTTATTTCCTGCTACTCGGCTGCTCAGTCAGTGCTGCATATTTTGAAAATTTGTTATTGAAGCACCCCATTTCTAATTTAAACGTAGTCAGGGTAAGCTAACTGCTATACCAGATATTTCTGAATTTCTGTGGCTTAATACACTAAAATTTTGTTTTCTGCTCATATCACAGTTGAGTGCTGTGGGTGCCCATGTCGCAGCTGAGTGCTGTGGGTGCCCATGTCGCAGCTGAGTGCTGTGGGTGCCCATTCAAAGATGCAGCTTCCACCTAGTGGTTCTGCCATCTTCACTGGCCTCAGGTCCTCAAACGAATCCTTTAAATTTGATGGGAAAAGAGGGAAGTATAGAGGGTGTGTGAAGTATCGGGTAAAATAGTTTGTTTCTGGGAACCTAGATCTGGAGAGTCTACATTCCCCTGCAGCTAGCTGCAAGAAAGACTGAAAAATGTCGTCTGTGGAAACTGAGCTGGTGAAAAGGAAGGTGCAGGAAACTGGGATCAGGAATGGGGAAAGGGGGGAGGAGAAGGCCTGATCCAGCCGCTGGGACTGGGGACTTCTGCCTTGCTTCTGGGAGACACTAATGGCCAGTGGGATCTATTTAATTCAGGCTCAGCTCCACAAAATGAGGAGACATTTGGTTGTTGCCAAAGGTTTGGAAATGTGCTTTTATTTTCAAACTCAGGCATGTGACATTCTGTAGTTCAATGCTAGCACACCTGTGTGAGGCTTAACAACATTGGGAACGGACAGCCAGCGCTACATGAATCCAGCATCTCCCTCTCCATTTACTCTGCCAGGCTGCACAGAGGGAACAATACGTATTGGCTTTGTAGTAGCTGGAAAATGAAGGTCCTTTTAGGAGGTGATATCAGCAATGGCACAAACAACACATCACTCAGCAACTGAGAATAGGCACCCAGAGTCCTAGGGCTACACAGAAATGTCAGACTTCAGAGGCATTTTGAGGGGAACTTTTATTTCAGATCAATATCACGTTGGAAACACAGGGCCCCTTTCTCTCCATTTCACCGCTGCTTTGGCTACAGCACCACCCGCTCCAGGTGCACCTTTGCTTTTCAGAAAAGAAATAGCGACGAGTAATTTTTCAGGAATACCCTTGGAAATGTGGTTACTTTGACCTCCCTTCTTTCCCTCAAGCTCCCCTACTCTCAGAGAAGTTTGGGCGAGGGCCTCGTCTGGGAGTGCCCTTGCAAGCCTTTCTGTGCAGAAACTAGAAGTTCAGGAACTCACTGCACACCCTCTCCTGGCCTTTGTCTCAACTGGAAACGAAGGTGGGAACCCTGTGGTCAAGTGGACAAGAGGCCAGCTCAGTCTGGTCCTTCTTTAGGAGAGGCTGAGACTGGACATTGCCAGCCTAGAGCCCTGTCCCACAAACACCCTCTCAAGGGCTCTATTTACATCCTGTCTTTGGCTCTGAGGGCCTAAAGCTCCTTCAGTGTGTCCGGTCTCTCTAGAAGGGGCAGGATAAACCATCCAACCATGCCCCGAAAGTCTGTCTGCCTTGATCTGCACCTCTTTACCTTAATGGCACATCCTTGGGCAACCCTGGCTTGGGCTTCTCTCACAGTGATTTTCCAGCCACTGTAAAGGATGACCCCCTTAAATCAACCTGCTGCTTTACCATGGGGACTAATCTAGGTGGGTCTTCTGAAAGGTGTGGTTGCATCACGCCTCCTTCTCGAGCTTGGAAAAGATGTTGCTAGTTAGGCCTCATTTCTGTTCTCAGAGTAAACTGAAAAATATTAGAATAAGTTGAGGCTAACCAAGATTTTCTTATTAATGATGGTGCTGCTATTGGGAAGTATACAAAATATCACCTGTCCCCAGGCTGCTCTCCACCACCTTGAAGGCTCTCTTGTTCATTTGACCAGCATTTAATGGCAACCTCCCAAACACGGGCCACCGTGCTAGGCCCTTACCCAGAGAATGGGTAAGACATGGTTCTTGTCTTTGAGGAAAAAATGCTAGGGGAGAGAGACACATAAATAAGTCATTGTTATAAACCGTTGTAATGGTCAATGATGAAGATGTTTAAAAAGTACCAGAGAGAACAGAGGAGGGTGTGTCCTATTGTGCGGGGAGTAGTGGGGAGTTGGAGGGAGGTCATTAAAGCCTATATAGAGGAGATGGTTTTGCTCTGGGTCCTGAAGAGTGACCAGAATAACAGAGAATGGCAGAAGAAAAACTAGGGAGTGTAGGAACAAAGCTGTGAGCAAAAACAGGGTAGTTCGGGAACCAGAAATGGTTTGGAGGTGCTCAAGGACTGCCTGTGGTGTGGGAGTGGAGTGCAAGGCGTCCAATTAGGAGGCCACAAAAGAGGCAATTTAGTGCAGCGGGTAAGAGTACAGCCCCCGGGCCAGCCTGCCTGGGGTTGAGTTCCAGCCCCATGATTTGCTAACTTGGTGCCCTCAGACGGTTTCTTGTGTTTTTCGTGCTTCAGTTTCCTTATCTGAAAATGAGAGGAGTAATATGCACTTCATAGTTTTTTGTTTTTCTCGAGGAATAAATGAATTAATAACCTATATTAATACCTAGAACCATGTTTGTCTCGTAGTAAGTTTTATATTCTGAATATGAGCAACAAAGACAACAACTTCAACAACAGAACCAAAACAAAAGCGAAACAGCAACAATAAGACCCACACAGAAACCAGCCCCCCGCAAACTGACGAGGGATGAATGAAGGCTGTGAGGGTGGAGCGAGAAGTCAAATGGAAGGTGGGATGTGCGCTGCCAGGGCTCTGCCACACAGCTGGGGATGCTCTGAGACAGATGTTTGCGCTGGAAACCCCATTCACACCGAAGCACTACGGTGCCACTGCACTCTTGTAGGTGGGCACACGGAAGCTGAAAGCACGCCGCGTCCCCTCATTCACCCGAGAAGTGGGTTGGCTGCTCCCAGTGGGAAGAGAACAACCAGGGAATACCTGTGCTGTACAGCAGCTTAGTATTCGTACTTGAAATGGAGAACAGCAAGCTCACCATTGAAGCCATGAGTTTTCAGTGTTTTTTCAAACATCTTAAATCCACGTGGAGAGCTCGTTAAGCAGGTGCCTGGTGACTGCCCCGTACTTAGTGAAAATCTGTGGGTTGGCTTTATCCAGAGCATCCAGAGCACCCAGAGCTCATGTTTGGATGGTTGTTGGCTTCATGCACATGTGTGCTGTATGTATGTTGTGTGTGTACAGATGCATATATATTAATTCACATCTTCCCATCGCATTTCAAGCACTCAGCTAAAGTCAGCCTAAATATTTTTCTGAGAAACCTTTCCTACTTCTACAAAGAGAAGCTCTGATTCCAAAGCAGAAGAGAGAGAGTCAGTGAGAATGAGGTGGGGATGGGAGGCTATTCATGTTGTGACTCCAAATTCTAGGCCTGATCCTTGGGGTTGGAGTTAGGCTTTAGGCAAAACTCTTCCTGATTTCCTACTGCAAAGAGGAAAGGGGGCGAGTGAGTTTCTTACTGTCCCTTGCAGTGAAGGTGTTTTATTTCTTCTGGCCATCTGACCTAAGGGCTGGTGACCTTCCCTTCCATTAGAGTTCCTTGGTGAAGGTGGCTTCTTCATCCACTGGCTGCTTTCCCAGGGGAGTTTTGTTGATCCTCCAAGAACATCAGGTACTGTGTATGAACAGCTCCCACAGAGGAGCTGATTGTGAAGGGACCCCTGCTCATTCCCTGACGGGCTGGCGGCAGCATGCCCACACCAGGCCAACAGCACTACAATGTAGGGAAGGGGTGATGGGCTTGTGTGCTGGAGCAGGGCACTGGATGGATGTCAGGTTTCTTACTGCTCTGTAGGCTGCTCGTGCTGGAGTCCTGAGTTCCACCAAGAGTCCCTCTGGGATGCCGAGCAGGTGGATCTTCCGAGGGGCCCATCGGTCTGCTCCACACAAGAGTTATAGGAATTGTACAGCCCCAACACAACAGTCAAGACCAGCATTGCTGCAGCCATCATCCAGATGACTTGCCAGTGCTGACACAGTTTGGGATACATGACTTGTAAGAAGTGAACCAACTCTTCAAGTTTGCTGTCAAATGAAAAAATAGATGGAGGGTTTAGTATGTGGAGTACATATATGATGCCCAGACCCATACTTCTCTGTCTGGAATGTATTCCGTGCTATCTAGAGTAGTGGTTCTTAAGCCCAGCAGTGTGTAGAGTCACTTGCCAGCACTTATTCAAAATATCCAGGCCCACTGAATAAGAGTGTCCAAAGGTGTGCTCTAGGAATCCACAGTTTGAAGTTTCCCCAGATGATTTTGATGCCACCAGCCAAGAGCCTTGATATTGGGAGCTACTGAGATATCACACTATTTACTTGTTTGATCAGTTATCCATTCACACACGCTCTCACCTGTTCATGAGATGATCATAGACATATGAACTCTCCCAAGCCCCAAGAAACAAGGTTGGCTGACCCTTACTTGTATGCATCCAGACAGGATCAGCATCTCTTCTGCACTCAGAGGTATTAGTGATCAGTTCCAAGTTCTGATCTTTATCTGCCTCCATGTTCAGATACACAGTTTGTTGTCCTCACTTCCACATCTGACTGTGTCCGGAGTGGAAGGATTATGCTAAACTCCTAGAAGACTCTTGATGTCAATGATAAATGGCAAGGAACCAGATCAAGCTCAAGTTCACTTCAAACCATCCCTGGGGCAACCAGAAGACTAGTAGCCTCCAGTAACCTCTGGGTGGCTTATTCAGGATGTTTTCTCAACCCCATTAATTATCATTTCCTAATTCCCCTCCTCCTCTTTCTCTTCATACTCTTTTCCCTCCCCTTTGCACTCCCTCTCTTCTCTCTTCCCTTTCATCTCTGTGCCCATCCACTTGTTGCCTGCTTCACCCCTCTCTTCCCAACGGCCCTTCAACTTTTCCATTCTTTGTGGACTAGTGAGAAGACATTTTGTCAGAAGGCCCACTTTGAAGAGTCTATTCTTAGATCTCTCTGCAGAAGACCTGGACACATTCATTAACCTAAAATTTCTTCCTGTTTCTAACTCAGATGTATTTTAATAAATAACTAAATAAATAAAACTATCTATTTATCTGTATATATATATATAGAGATACACATACATATATAGATATATAAATATATGTATATATACATATATATGTGTGTGTGTGTGTGTATATATATATATATATATATAGATAGATAGATAGATAGATAGGTAGATAGACATTAAAAATGAGAGTATTGAGAATCCCCTAATAGAAGAGATGAGAAAAGTGACTGGGCCTCCTGAAGATCTTGAGGCTCACGTAGACACTGAAATATGCTATTTGCTGAGAAGTGGAGAGTTCTACTTAGAGTTAAGAGGAAAAAGATGTCATAACAATGGATAAAATGACTCAACAAATAACCTCTTTAGAAAGGGACCAGATACTCAAGAGTGGCTGCCTCAGATGCTAAGCTAAGGCGCTGATTGGTTTCTTTTCCACGTGGAAACCCTCTGGTGATCATTTCAGGAACAGTTAACAAAGCAAAACAGTGAGCACATTAGCTGAAGTGAAAGTCATCAGCTATTTTCCCAACTGTTGGGAAGGGAGAGCTAGAAATGGAAGCTTATTTTCTTTCCACTTTATTTAGATTCTTTAGTTTCTATGTAGATATAATTGGATGCGAAAATATAGTCTTTCTTTTGGGCTGCATTTTGATGCTCAAAACAAACTGCTATACTGGTGAGAATGCCACTCTAGCCCCAACCTTATGAGGGACAGCAAAGGAGAAGGTCAAGATCTGGCTTCGTGACCCTTAGCTGGTCACCCACTTTCAGCCAACAAAAGAGGCTAGAAATAGAATTCGGTTAGAAATAAAGCTCCTTGGGAAATCAGTTTTTGGTTGTTCTGTGTTCAACCCACTCCTCCACAGGGAGGGGTGAAGTTGCTTCCTCCTCACCTGAGCCAAGAGAGAGGGGCTTCAGGGATGCTGCTTGGAGAGCTCGATATGTGGCAGTCAGGGGGACACAGGGGGACACAGTGGACTGTTGTGTGTGATTCATGCCTGAGAAATCTAAGGAGCAAAGATCTCTTTGTAGCATCAGAGTAGAGGGCCGTGATGGGGAAAACTATCCTCTCACCAATAGTGGGCCAAAGGTATATATTTCACCTCAACTGAATGTAGTCAGGTACAGGAGAACCGGCATGAGATGTCATGGGTCCTGTCTGGAAATGCTACGGAGGAGCTGAACAATGAAGTTTACTTCTAGATGCCCAAGGATCAAGAGACGGATTTTAAGTAGGCAGCCGGGAGAGATACATTTAACCTCATAAAGGGACCTGCCCCTGAGAGAGCCTGAGCAGCGGTGTGAACGTGTGTGATGCTGGGTGGGAGGAGCAGTTTTCTCTGGAGCACCATAAAGCGCCATTCTGAACAAAGTCAGGAAGTCAGCCTGGGGCCCAGTCACAATAATGCCAGTCTTGTAAAGCCTTTCCTACCCCCAAGCTAGATTCCCGTTCTCAGCGTTCACCCTAGAGAGGTCAGGCACTGTGTTAGCAAAGCTGGGGTGGAGGGCAGGAGTGCAAGCAGGAGACGGGGAGAAGCCGTGCTGTCTGTCCCAAGGGCACACTTCCTTCCTGCAGCAGACCAGAGTGGGGGAGGAAACTGGCCATTTTAATTACTGAAATGAGGTTATTCCTGGGACTTAAAATTGACCAGAGGGCTTACGTTTTCTGAGAGTTATTGGAAAGTAAAGACACGAACCTATTATCGTATGAACTCCATAAAACAAGTTTGAACAGGCAGTGGGAAAAAAGATAAAAGTTTTTGACACGAGACAGACGGTTGCTATGGGTGTCATCAAAGTGGACAAGGAAGCAGCTGGAGCTGGCAAAGTCACCAAGTCTGCCCAGAAAGCTCAGAAGGCTAAAAGAATACTATCCCCGACACCTGCCACAGTGGGGGAAGGACGGTCCCGGTACTCTTAGTCTCAATTAGCCATTAAGTTTAATAGTAAAGGACTGGTTAATGATTACAATGCACCGTAAAACCTTCAGAAGGAAAGGAGGATGTTTTTTGGACCATTTGGGTTTTTTTTTGTGTGTGTAGCAGTTTTTAAGTTATTAGTTTTTAAAATCAGTACTTTTTAATGGAGACAACTTGACCAAAAACCTGTCAGAATTTTGAGGCCCATTAAAAGAAAGCTTAATGAAAAAATAAATAAAGTTTTCTGTTGCACCTTAGGGGTCTTACTTGTTCAATGTATTGCTTAAGTGTCAGAAGACTGTGTTCTCTGTCTTAATATGGATAAGATACTGGATTGATTCACCAAAGTTCATTTAAGCTGAGCCTCCAGAAAGTAATATTTATAACAGATTACATTATTGTATATTATTCAACAGAGGAGAGATTCAGACAAAAAGACTTTAGTGTTTGTTGTTTAATCTCTGAAATAAGGGGTCAGCTGCTGGGGTTTCCTCTGTGTTTTGTTTGGTTTTGAAATTCACTAAGGAAGACATGGAACTTTTAATGACTTCAGACCTTGCTGGTTGGTGAGATGGCAAAATTCTGGGCAAATCATGGTTGAAAGCAGGTGGTTGCAGGCAATTGGGTGTGTAAAGGACTCAGACATGAATGGATTGCCCGGCACCCAAGACAACAGCTCTCAGGGCTAGTCTGGCTTGGGTCACGGTTGAGGGGGGGAGTCTTTGACTTTGAGTGGGCAGTTTATATGATAGCGGTGCCAGTCATCATGGAAAAGATGATGCTGCACTGCTGGGCCCCCAAAAGGTGAAGCTATGCCCCTGTGCTGAGGGACAAGGACCCTCCTGAGGGCTGTGCTCATGGCCGGTATCCCTCACCTGTGGTATAGGCATGCAAATCTGAAAGGGTGCCAAGGTTGGAGAGAGAACAAAGCCCCTCAGGATCAGTGGGACAAGAGGTCACTCTCAGAGCATGGATGCAAAGGGCGGCCATTTCCTTATGCTGCTGACCAGGAGCTGTACAGAGAGGGGCCCTGGCACAGCCTTCCTTTCCCTGGGGTTTCGTGAAATGGGAAGGAGCTGCCAATCGTCTCAGATCAAATTAGCTAGATAAGCACTCCAGCCCTGTGCTTTGTAAACCAGGCTGTTTATATTCTCTGTACTCTCTCTGTTTAGTTCTCTTTTGTTCTTTCTCAGTGTTTGGAAATGTGTTCGAAGTTCCAGCCTGTGTTAGCTGTATTGAAGGGACCCAAAGGAAGAGCTGTTGCCCCGGCCTGGGCCTGAGTGCATTAAAGGGGAGGAAGGCATCATGGAGGTCTGCAAAATAAGAGCAGAGGACCCCGAGAGAGAGAGAAGACATAAGGAGAACAGAATTCAGCTGCTTAGAGTAGGGGCTGTGCTTTCATTATTCAAACTTGGGGGTCCTTTCATTAGGAGAGGTGGTGTGCCCAGGCACAGGTTTGTCTTTGATGGTGAGGCATCTTCTCCAGCTCTCCTAGGTAGCTCTTCCCTTAAACATCGGGGTTAACTCATGCAGGTGAGACCTTTCACTCTAGTTCAATCTTCCATCAGCTGGGCTCTATTGCTTGTTCCCATGTGCTTTGAAGCATATCTATCCCACCTCTAATATTCATTTTATTACTTTATTTGTTGCATGCATGTAATTTCCACAGTCTGCTAGCAATGAGGCATAGACACATACACTGTCCCAAGTTTAGCAACTAGTTAGATAATTAATTATTTTGGCTGGATTCATTTTGACCTTATGATAGACTGGGGGTCTAAAAACAAAGATTTTGGTAAGTGTTCCAAGTTTGCTGCAACCACATTTTTACACATCAAAATTCAAGACTTCTGGTTTGAATATACTAATAAAGACAATAGGGTAGAATATATGAAGTTGGGGCTATCATTAAAATCCAGGTTGTAACTAGGTCAAGGTGCAGGAGCTATACTATCTTTATCTACATGTTATATATTTATATACTTTTCCAGATTTAGAGAAAAATACTTGGAATTTAAAGTATATTTTTAAAAACCTCAAGTATTGCCAATCCAAAGTGAAAACACTGTCCAAATGAGTGAGCATGTTTAATTAGCATGGAGGAATCTGCTGGAGACTCACCTTTGCCGCCAGGTTGAGTTTACCCCTTACACCCTTCTGTTCTCCTTGCCCCTGTTCTTATACATGTTTTTTTTAAAACCTGCAGGGCTTCAGACCAGCTCCCTTGACCTTGGATCTTTCATGGAGATGGCTGGAAAAGGAGCTAACTGTGGGTGGGCCAGGAGGGACTCCAGTCAGAGTCCTTTAGTTTCTTGGCTCCTGACTACAGCCCCACTCTATTACCCACCACCTCTGACCTCTCACCTCTTGCAAGCATCCCCTTATTAACTCTTTGGGCTCTTTGGGATTTCCTCTGCCTCCTCCCCCAGCACGAGTGCCCTCCTGGTTTCTGTAGGTTGCTCATTTGGGCCCTAGATCCACAGAAGCCCTGCAGAGACGTTGTGTGGTTAATGAATTGTGACCCATTTCAGCAATGGCAAGGGCTCCAACCTGCTTCTCTGGTCCTTTCCCTTGTCCTCAATGTCTTCTGCCTCTTCAGTTTCCTCAGGACTCTCGCTCTTCCGTTCTTCCTCCTCCTCGTTTAGTTCTTGAAGCTCTTTGGTCTTCTTTAGACCTTCCTGGTATCTGGAAGGCAAAAAGGAACAATCGAGTCTGGAAAGGCCAGGCACAGAGCATCCTTTCCTGAGGGGACTTGAGCACCTCCAATAATTACGCATTTCCTGTGGTTCCACACAACAGGAAAAAGCTGGGAAGCTCCAGTGAATCCCGTGGCTCATGTCAGTACAATTTCCCCTCACTCTTCAGTCATCCTTCCTGTTTATGAAAGTGTGACAATACTGACAGGGAAAAATGTGCCTGGGTTCTTGTCCTACAAAACATTCAGTGGGGCTTAGATTGCATTTGTTTTGTACATAACCTTGGCGCTTCAGCTCCTCACCTGTAAAATGGAGGGTGTCCTTCATCTCACAGGGTGCTGGAATGTTTTGAGAAAGTGTCAGGCATATGGCTTGATCTACGGAGGGTGATACCTGTCACACAGGTTTCTTGGGAAATGTTACTGAAGTGACAGGCATACAGCTTGACATAGAGTTGGACTCAGTACATGTTTCCAAAGCCAATGGAGGCATTTCCCCTCACCCATTCTGAGTACAGAGGATAGCTGTGGGTTCAAAGACAGGCTTTCTAAGAGAAATCCTTTTGATTTCCTTCTTCCAGGATCAATATTACATCAGATATACACTTTCAGCTTGTCTTCCAGCTGAGTGTTTCAGTCCAGCTCAGCTTGGCCAGGGCAACCCCAGGGTGGTGTATGTGGCTGCCACACAGAAGCCCTCAGGTGTCACACCAGTGGGAGGCTGTCTCCCTAGGAGCCACAGGGAAAGAAGCCCAGGATGCGATGCCTGGTCAGAGGTAATTCTCCACCGGCCTGGGCTTGGGCTCTGATCAGTACTCTGACAAGGTAGAGTTGCTATTGGAGCTCAACTAGAAAAGAGGACAGTTGGAAGTTGAGGGGACTCCAGTGCCCAGGAAGAAGGAAAGGCTGAGGCTCTTGCAGCAAGCAGAGTTGCAGCTAGCTGCTCCTGGGCATTTTTGGCAGCAACATGACTGGTCTGGGTGCTCAGGAAGCCTCAGGCACCACCAAGAGGAACCCACCCAGAGCCCTTGATTTTCAGATCAGTCTGGGCAGTAATGTTCTGGTGGTTTTTTGCCTAAAAAAGAGAGCAGTCTTGTTATTGTCTGACCACACCCTCTCTCTCTGCTTCCTCCAGCTCTTCCTGTGGAACAGTACTGCTCTTTCCTATACAGTTCCTTACTGAGGCAAGGAGGTCCTGGGGCCACTGGTTGCTTCCTTAAATCCTCTAAGAGACAGGAAAGGCCCGTGGGAAGGTACCTTCTGAGACCTGCCAGGTGACCTCAGAGCAGCTGAAGTCTGACTCACCTCTTGTTGAACCCTTCTTCCTCCATCCCGGCTTTGGTCTCCTGGCTAATCTCCTGCGGGCAGCTCGGAGCTGGCATGGGAACCGAGGCTTCACAATCTGGGTCCCCATTTGTTTTTCCACTAGTGAGAAGAGGGAAGTACAAGGTGTCCTTTCAGGGACAGATTGGGCATCTGAAAACCAAATCATGTCTTTGCCCTGATTTCTGATCAGAAGTGAGGAAATTCATTGGCTTGAGTTCATTTCAATCCTTCTACCATGACAAGATTTATAAAGGCCTTAGTCCATGAACCTCCCTAGACCCCAAACATCAAGTACTGCATCAGTTCCCCCTTTTCCTCATGCTCCCAAGTCCACTTTATTCTTATTTCAGGAGATGCTGTGGGCGGAGAGACAGCTATTGGGAGCTTGACAGCACCAAGACGAGGAAGGTGGAGGCAGACCAAAACGGTCAGTGTCATTCCGTTCTGTGTCCATCTTTTGCTTCATTCATGTAAATATCTACCAAGTACTGACTGAGCCACAGGCATCTTGTAATGTGTTGGGGATACATACACAGAGCTTAGAAGGGAAAAAGTCCAAAAAAAGTGGCGGCAGGGGTGGGGGTGGGGGGCGGATATTTAATTCATTACAAGTTGTGACAACTTTCTGTACAGTGTCAGAAAATAATGAGAGAATCTGCTTAAACTGATTGGTCAGAAAAGGCCTGAGCTGGTGTAATTGAAGCACAGACTTAAAAGATGAGAAGTCATTTATATCTGTAGCAGAGGGAAGATCAGTCTAGGCAAAGGATGCAGGGTGTATGAAGACCCTGAGACACAAAAGATGCGGAGATGCTTGAGGACTGAAAGAAGGGCGGTGAGGCAGGAGTTAACTTTGGGAAGAGAGGCATCTAAGTGGAGAGAGATATCAGGTAGGTACTTGGATATGCCAAAGTGAGTCAGAGAAGAACTCTGGGCTGAAGAAATTCATTTGGCATCATCATATAATCTAGATGATATTCAAAGCAAGTTAGGTGAGTCTTGGATTTGATAATATAAAGGTCAAGAGGCATGACATTTGATGAAATGGTGGAAGCCAAAAACAGACTGCAATGGGCTTAGTAAAGAATGGGAGGTGAGAAAGAGGAAGACACAGACACGACTAGGAAGGAGAGTAGAAGAGTGTGCTGGGGGACTGCACAGCTTCAGGAGTGGGTTAAGGGATGAAAGCACATTTGCATGTGAGTAGAAATGATCCAGTAGAGGAGATGAGGGGAAGAGAATAACCAAAGGAACAAACTGTTTGAAAAGGGAAGCAGAGATAGACCTTAGAAAGACTGAGAAACCTCCTTGGTTTCAACAAAGAGAGCATGGTAGGTCGTAGGTTATAAGATGGCTGGGCAGTGCTAGGAGCCCATTTGAAATATGGGATCACATGTTTAAAGGAAGTACCCTGATGGCGATGCCTTCCCTACAGATCAGGGATGTCAAACTCATTTTCACCGGGGGCCACATCAGCCTCGCGGTTGCCTTCAAAGGGCCGAATGTAATTTTAGGACTGTACAAATGTAACTACTCCTTAACTAAGGGAAAGGAGCTCAGTGCTGCTGTCTGGTAGAAACAAGGTGCTGGGCCAGATAAAACAAGGTGGAGGGCTAGATTTGGCCCGTGGGCCTTGTGTTTGCCACCTCTGCTCTAGATCCTGTGGCCCTCCTTGGTAACCAGAGTCCCAGTGGGAGTCATGTCGAGGAGGAGCCCTCAAACAGGGCAGAAGAGCAAGCAGAGCTTTTCAGCCAGGACTCTGAAAGATCACAGCTGCCACCCTCTCCAACCCCTCAGACAGGCTCTCTGAGTGAGGCTTACATATTCTCCTCATTCTTGGCACCAGCCTCTCCTCTCTTAGTTTTCCTCAGACCTTTTAAAATTTACATTTCATCAGGCTGGAAACCAAAACCCATTGTGAACAAGAAAAATAACACTCCAAAAATATCAGCTATTCATAACATTTCTCCTTTTGCAAATTACATTATCCACTCCCTTCCATGTGACCTTTGCCTAATGTGCAGTTTCCTATTTGTCCAAACAACGGGAGCAAGAGCAGAAAAACAGCTAGAGCCAAGGACAGGGAAAGTAATTCTTTGATTACATATACATTACAAATAGAATATTGGTGTCAGACCTTTAATTTCCCTAATCTACAGCTGTCAGCCTTAGAGGTTAATGACAAACGTGTCTGAAGGAGGACAGTGGAAAGGAACTTGCCTCAGGCAAATGGGTTCAAACCCCAGCTCCACCCCATGCAAATTGCTTGAGTATCCTGACCTGCAGATTCCTCAACTGTCAAATGAGGATAATAAGACACACCTGAATGTGGTAGTGTAAGAATTAAAACTTAAGTACACTTTCTGCAGTGTGGTACTCAACAAATGATATTATTTATTATTATGCAGGAAATTTATTGGTAAATTTGGGGAGCAATTTCAGGTTCTTCCCAACTTGATCCATAAAAAAAAAAATCCAAACTGATAAATTACCAGGTGATTTTTTTATATCTTCAGGAGGGAGCTTGGTATAGATTGCTGACACTTCAGAATCAGAGGAACCCTAAATGTGACTTCAAAGTATGGCAAGATTGACGTGAGATTGCTTTAATAACGTGTGTATATTGTGTGCTATAACACACGCATACACCTTCAAGTTTTGCTGACCAAGTGATGGCGAACAAAGTTTCACTGTCCTCAGGTTAATGGTCAGTAGAGACTAAACCTTTCCTTAGTGGAGCCAGGAAGCACGTTTCGACCACTTTTTAACATGTGGATCTTTTGTCCAGGGTCCAGATCTCCCAGGCTGCCTTCATTGCCCTCTTCAATGCAACTCACCTGTGGGGCTTTAGTTCTTAACAGGCTTTCACACACATTCTCTCTCTTGACCCTCCCAGTGATAAGCCGAGCTATTTACCCTGCACGTCAGGCTCTGTGCTAAGAGCTCACTTAAGATCATGAATGGCCCAATAAGATAGGTAATACTATTGTTCTCAGCTGGATAGGCAAGAAGACAAAGACTCAGTGAGATTAAATACCCAACCCAAGATCACACAATCAGTGTTTGGTAGAGTTCAAATTTGATCCTGTGCAGTCTGACATTTGCCCATTCTCTTACTGCACTATCCGCAACCGGTGTGAGGGATGACCCCATTTAAAAAAGGGGAAACCTAAGCTCAGGTCGAATGAGTGATTTGTCTAAATTCACATTGATGATGGTTGGTGGACCTGGCGGGGACTCTCTCCTTGGTCTTATAACTTCCTGTCAAAGTACACTTTCCGCACATCCTTGAGCCCTCCATTTCAACAGAAGCCTTTTCCTGGGGCCCTGGGCAGTGTGAGGGGTTCCCGTGTACCTGCTCGGTGAAGCCATGGCTGATCTTAGGCTGGGCCACGGCTTATGATGTGACCCTTCTTTTAAAGGTTGCTTGTTTAGAATGAGAGATGGGCTAGAAGAACCTCTGGTTTAATACTGGGGGTAGGATGGGAAGTGGGAGAAACATACATGTGTAAAATGTTTGCTGTTATATTCTGACCTCTAGACTGAGCTTACAGTTGCTGAAATATCTTCTCCAACTACCTGAAAGTTTCTCCTTGTGTGGCTTTAAGACTCCGCTCAAATAGCTTCTCTTCTGTGGGATCTTTGCCAATGTTTCCCCCTCTGCTACAATGTGTGATTAAAGTTGATCTCTCCTTCCCTCTGTGCCCTTTATTACACCTCTGTTACAGCATAACTTGGAGATAGGGTAGTTTTATGTTTTATATATATATCCATCTTTCAATGTGGCTGTGATCACAGGGCAAGAGGCTGTGTCTGAGTTAGAATAGTGCTTGTCCCAGTAAGTACCTTTAAGTGTTTGCTGAGTTACATTGACTTTACTGTGGTCTATTAATCTTGTAAAATGGGCAGGTCCTCTCTGTGAATGGTTATTTCCTGAGAACCTAGGGTTTGGGTTGAGCTGAAGGAATCGCTATTCATGGCTGTAAACTTGGAGCTGAGACTGGCCTGTGCCACCCTGGGGATTTCTGGGCCAAATGCTCATGGATCTTGGCATCTATTCCCAGCCTGAAATTTTGAATGCTTTTTTTCTGGGATGATTTATGAAAATGAAACTCATTGTTCTCTTATGTCCACCAGGTCAACAATGTTTGTCATTATGCTCATTCTCGGTGACATGAAGGCTATATAGTCAAAGTGTGCTGTTTGACAGGCAGTTATATTAAAGTCTATTTTGTTCCAGGTGGTAAATAGTAGTTAAAAGTGACCACTCTACTTGCCAATGTACAGATCTTATCTTCTTGGGCTGAACAATATCTCTAAGCCACTCCTACTGCCACGGCTCCCTCAGACAAGACCAGCCCAGGGGACCTGCCCTAGAAAAGCTTTATTACTCACTATCACTTAGTTCCAGGTTCCTGGGGTCTACTGCTAGTTGGCTGAGGGTAATCCATTCCAGAACTCTATCAGCACAGGGGAGTTGCCCACTGTGCATATGTGATGTCATATGAAGCCTTTAAGCAATATACTCTGGCTACTTCAAAAAAGTAGAAAAAAATGGTTATTTTAGAGATTATGGTTAAAATTGCTCTGTGATTGATCAGTGTAATGGTCCCTTTTATAAAACTAGTCCTGTATGTCATCTATCTCTGTGGCTTTGCTAACCCCCCACCCCAGGTGAATGGCTCCACATATATCCTCATTCCCACCCCACTCTGCCTTCCACTCAATACCCAGCCAGTGACCAGGTCCTTTCACAAGAGCTCTTTCAAAAATAGCTTTTAAATCTATCCTCTTCTCTCTAGTCATACTCAATGTCTTTCTATTCTTCTAACTGGAGAACCCGTCAAGAGGTTAAAAGCATGAATTCTGCTGTTAGCTGTGTAACCTCAGTCAAGTGATGGTTCCTCTGAGTTTCAGTTTCTTCATCTACAATAGGGGTATTAAAACTACATCTGTCTCGTGTGGTTCTTGTAGGGTTAAGTCAGATCATCAATGTAAAGCAATTAGAACAGAACTTGACATAAATTAAGCATGTAGCAAATCATAAGAGTAATTAGCATTATCATCATCGTTATTATTCCTTGACTCCATACTTACTCACCTTAGAGCCTGGAATGTTGTTAGCCTCTAGTTCACCTAGTTAATATAATTTTCAGGTTTCACTGTAAAAGTAAATACCTACAGAAAACATTTTCTGAGGCCTTCCCTCCCCCAATAACACAAAATCTCGGCAAAGGCACTCATTTTGGTGTGTATTGTTTCCTTAGAAACCTGTGCTTCCTTGAGGTATCACCCATCACATGGCATTATAATGGTCATCTGTCTTTCCCATCAGAATGTGAGTACATTCTGGGTGCCTGGCCCTTGGTCATTAATTATCAAAGAAATGAAAGAAAGAAAAACAATGAATAAATAGCTCTTTCTAGTTGTGAGACTGCTTTTGAGCTTTGTTCTGTTTTATTCTTTATGATACTTTAAATAGAGTAGTAGTCCTCTATGCTATACACCTGAAACTAGAACAACATAATATTGAATGTAAACAGTGATTTAAAAAAATTTTAAGAAAAAACAAATTCATATACTTATATAAATCCCCTCTTATCTGTAGTTTCACTTTGTGTGGTTTTAGTTACCCATAGTCCACCATGATCCGAAAACATTACATGGAAAGTTCCAGAAATAAACAATTTATAAGTTTTAAATTGCACACTGTTCAGATTAGAATGATGAAATCTCATATTATCCTGTTCCATCTTGTCCTGGAATTGAATCATCCCTGTGTCCAGCATACCCACACTGTATATGCTACTAAACTGTTAGTCACTTAGCAGACTGATGGTCATGTGTTAAAGTGACTATTTAATAATGGCCCTAAACTGCAAGAATCGTGATGCTGGCCATTCTGATATGTCAAGAAAAGCCTTAAAGTGCTCCCTTCAAGTGGAAAGGTGAGTACAGTACAATAAGGCATAAGACCACATGAACATCACTTTTATTACAGTATATAGTTATAATTGTTCTATTTTATTTTTAGTTGTTAATCTCTTACAGTGGCTAATCTATAAATTAAACTTTATCATTTATATGTATGTGTGTGTATGTGTGAAGAAACAGTATACATAGGGTTCAATGCCATCTGCAGTTTCAGGCATCTGCTGGGGGTCTTGGCATGAATACCATGTGGATAAGGGGGGACTACTGTATCACTTTCTATATTTTTCTCTAAGTCTACATGTTCTTAGACCTTTGTTAAGTGAAGGGCAGTTTACTGTGGAGCGACCTACAAAAAACAAGGCTCAGAATTCTCTCAAATCACAATGGGCAGTGCAGTCAGCTCAGGTATTTGCTTGACAACTAGCCACAGGCAATTTGATCTCATCTTCCACCTTCCTAGCCATTTCCCTTCCTGCTGAGTCACTGTATGTTTAGAGAAATGTGACATCTGTTTAACATCAAGCAGAACACAACAATCTAAAAATTAGTGTATAGTAACTTATAATGCATTGTTTCACTTGAACAACATGGAAAAGGCAGCTTGAATGGACTGCATTTGTGTTAGAACGGAAGACATGAATTCATTTTCACTCACAGATCGTCTCGTTGTCAAGTCTCTCAGCACCAGGTTAACTGTTTCCAGCTTCATGAATTTAGATAGAAATCACTTAGCACCTTTTAGAAATCCACACAGGAAACTGCTGCTAGTCTTGAATCACTCCTCCTCTGAACACTCCCTCCCCTCTTTGCAGGCATCTGTGTGGCTGGGTGCATTTCCAACAGGTGAGTCAGCCACAGCATGGGCAATGCGCCGGGGGCTGTCTCTGGGTAGCCCAGAAGAGTGAGCTGCAGACATCTTTGCCACCATTGACATTCATTGCCACTTCTGATTTGGGGCTGTTGCCTGTTGTCCCCAATTTCACACCTCACTTTTTCCTGGCAAGTTTAGCTCAGGTTCCTGATGATCCCCACTGCCTCACATACAAGTTCTCAGCTGGCTTGAACATTAGTTCCACAGGGTCCGAGCCCTGCCCCATCGTGAGGAGAGTGGAGACATAAATCTTCTTCCCTTATTAGCTCTGCAGGCCAAGAGCTGGAAACAGAGCCATGTTGGGGGACTCCCTGGAGAAGAGGGTGGTATATCCAAAGGCAGGATTGGAAGAGAGAAATTTTAGTGTGCTTCTCACTCAGGGCATAAGTGACTATTTCTACAGAGATTCATAGGCCATGATTCTAGGAACCTGATAAGATTCTTTAACTTTAGTTATATCCATGTGGTTGTTAGTTTGTCATCCCTTTATAATTTCCTTATAGTGATCAGGAACACAGGGAAACAAATGAACAAAAATACCCTATACAACATCAAGGACCTGTAAGCTTATGCAGGGTAAGGTGGCAAAAAGAGGAAATGCTGGGAAAACTTCAAGAATAATGGGCAAGTCACTGAGGGACAGGTTTGTGGTTGATATGCTGAGAGGGGAGGAAAACAGGCTACATCTGGGGGTGGGGAGCTTGGGAACTTGTCTGTACTGAAAAGGGGCCCAACATAGACATTCCTTACTGGTCAAGCAACACTATTCTAACAGCAATGAAATATAGAGGACTAAAGCTGTCTCAAGGCAAGGAGGAAGAATAGAGGTGGATGTTCTACCAAGTGAGGAAAGACACAAGGGGAATGTTCTGAGAGGTGGCAGCTGTGATGCAGATGTTTTCCAGCAAGCAAATGAAAGAATTGAAAAGCAAGTTATAAAACCCTCCAAGTGTGTAGAAACAGCCTGCCTTGCATTGGCCGAGGATGAAAAGGTCTATGAATTGCTCAGATGTGTAAGAAGTTAGGCACAGCAGACACTGTTGGTTGCCCATCCAGTGCTCCTCTCCTTCCTACTCCCTAACAGCAACATGATCTTGCTTAAGAATTTATTCTTCCTTACGAAGTCATTTTGCTTCATAGGAAGCTGGCCCTCTCTTTCCATCTCCAGGGGATGGTTTAAGACCATGATGATAGTCCCATTCCCAAAGTCTGTGACTGATGTTCAGAAAAGGGCCAGGTTCCAAATCTACCAACAAGATAAGAAGGAAGGCTGAAGAAAGGCTTCTGGGTTCATTCCTAAGAAAGAAACAAGGGGAAAGATGGTCCTTTTTACTCTAGAAATCATCATGTCTGGATAGGATACCTGGAACTAGCAGCCATTTGTCACAAGCCTCCTGATGAAGTCAATATATAGAATGGGCAGAGGCAAGGAGATTGTAGAGAGGATGACTGGGGCCCTGCTGTACCACACCTGGAGCAGCCCATCCTCTGGACTCCATTAAGCCCTTGGAGTTGGGGTTTCCTTGTATCTGTAGTCCAGAGAGCCCCAACCAGCAGAGAAGGCTTTGATCTCTAGTAGACCCTTGACCTAAGCCACAGCATCTTCCTCGTCCAGGAATTTTGCAAACTAGGTCTGAAATCTTTGTGGGCCTCAGAGTCCCACTTATTTCCCCTAGAACTTAATTTGCTTTCTATTGCATTTTGGGAGTGAGACTACGAGGAGAGGTGAATTGGGGAAATTTTCCTCAGAGATCCCCAAAGTTCAGAGGAAAAATGACAAACTTACTTTTCCAAAAGTGCAGGCAGTGCTGAAGTGACGACAGGTAGGTTGCCTTTCCCATTAGGTGATTCCGACTGAATGGAAAACGGGAGACACAGAAGTGAGGGTTAGCTAGGAAGGAAGAAACCAGAGCTGCTGGGTGTCTGGGGTTGCTGGGGATGCAGGGCAGGGATGCTGGGGATGCAGGTGGGGGATGCTGGAGATGCAGGGGCAGCTGCTGCTCCTCCTTTCCCCGTCCTCACCCCTCACACTTTCAAATCTCCATCCAAGACCAGGCCTTCGCCCTTTCCTCAGGCCTCCTCTGCCCTCCTTTCCTTGGTGTTCATTCCCTCTGGGGCACATGCAACTTGCAACTTTTACTTTTCCTCTTCCAAGTTTTGTTGAGAGGAGAGTTTACATTTGAGGCCCCATTCTAGAGAGGAGCCCCCAGTTTTTCTCTGTCCCCCATTTACTGACTTGGACTAAATACCGGTGGTCCGCCTATCAAACACAGGCCCCGGGGTCCCTGGGATAGATTCATGCATGCTTGTCAATGCCCTGGAGATACAGCTCCGAGCCCAATTCTCAGGAGATGCCTGTCCTTACTAAATGTCCAAGCCATCATACATTTCTTTGTAATAAATTCTCTAGGATGGCCACATCATTTTGTTGCAATGCATTTAATTTAAGCGATGGTTCTAATCTCTGACTGCACATTGGAATCAACTGGGGGAGATTTTTGAAAGTACTGACCCCGCCCAAAATCGTGGGCTAGGGCCTGGGCATCGAATGTTTAAAAAGTCCCCCATGTGATTTTCATGTATAGCTCTGTTTGTCAACCCCTGGCCTAAAGGAATATATATATCCGTTATACACTTAGTATGGTATGAGAAACAGATCCTTTAAAACATACTAAGTAGCCCTCCCTAAGCTCCTTCAAAAAAAATTTTTTTTAGGTTCCTTTAGTTTAGTGGGGTGATTTGGGAGTTTATGATGATTTCAGAAATGATTGAAAAGTTTAAGGCAGGAGGAGGTGAAGGAAGTTGATGAGTGATTGCTGCCTATCGATCGGCACAACAGAGCTTGAATCGACTTGACCTGCTGCTTACGCAATCAGATTGTTTCCCTGTGGGTACTACTCGTCGGGAGCAGGGGCATCAAGAAACAACTGGAGAAGAATTAGAAGTTTTGGGTAGGATTAACTAGATTCACAAAAACCCGGGATCTGGAAAACACTGTGTTATATAGGAGCCATCTTTGTTTTAAAAAATTGCAATGGGTTTTTCTCTGATTATAAGTAATACATTCTTATTATAGAAATATAAAAAGGCATCAAGAGGATAGAATTCACCTGTGGTTTTACCATTGCCCATAGACAACCATTATTATTTTACATATATGCTTCCAGAATTTTCTTTCTACACATAGAAAGTCACTTTTTAAAAAACTACACAAAGAATTAATACAGTATATACTGTTTTTAATTGCTTTTTACTAATAGTTATGAGAATTTTTTTCATGTCAATAAATATAGGGTGGGATAAAAGTAGGTTTACAGTTATGAGTATATGAAACAGAGTTTATTAATGTATTATTATTTATTAATTTCCATACAACTGTAAACCTACTTTTGCCCCACCCTGTATTTATATTCTTTTTTAAGAAAGATTTTACATATTTATTTTTAGACAGAGGGGAAGGGAGGGAGAAAAAGGAGAGAAACATCAATGTGGAGTTACCTCTCATGCGTTCCCCCCACTGGGGACCTGGCTCACAACTCAGGCATGTGCCCTGACTGGGAGTATAACTAGAGACCCTTTGGTTCACAGGCCAGTGCTTGATCCACTGAGCCACACCAGCCAGGGCTGTATTTATATTCTAATCATTATTTTTAGCAACTGCATAGAAACCCTTTATAGGACCGTTCATAATTTATTCAAGTAATCTCTTACTAATGGGCATTGGAGCCGTCTCCAGCTTTCCACTGTTGGAAAACAATGTTGCGAGGAATTGAGGCAGGATCATGCTGGGTTTTAAGAATTCAAGCTCTGGAATCGGAGATCCTATTGTCCAAAGCTCAGCTCTACCACTATACGATGCACCCTTCCGCTGTTTAAGCCCATTGCAGAGGGGGACAAAATCCTACCTACCCTGGAGGGTTGTGGTTTGAGCATGAAAAAGGAGACCACACCTTGTGGTTCTGTGAGGAACACAGCACCTTGCTCAAGGACATGAGTCCTCTTCTAAGGTCAGTGGGAAGCATGGAGCCTGGTCTATATTGAGGATTTTAAGCCCACGGCCCAGAATCTGTGCTGGGAATGTTCTCACTTTGTTGACCCTGCCGCTATCTAGGTCACCCCCATATGAGCGAGCCTGAGGGACAGGTCAAATTGGGCCAGCAGGCGAACATCATCATACTCACCAGGGCCGGTAAGGAGGGAATGGGTGATGAACTTGCAGGCTGACTGGGCAGGTTCAGGGCATTAAACTTGGGAACCACGGCAACGCTGACCCTCCGGCGGGGCATGTTCTGTAGAAAAACAAGTGACCAGACCCACTGTCATGGAGGGAGCAGCACCCACAGTTCAGAAAGACCCTGAAAATACCTATTCATTCCTAATGTAATAACATTTGCTGGATATTTGGGCTGTGGGGTGGTGATGGTGTGGGAGCTGGTATGGAGAGAGAAGCCAAAGCTGACCCAAATTTTCTGTTACCAGTGATGTCTCAACACATTTCTATTTGAGTTTGTTAAGTTCTGAAGAAATGAAGCACAAATGACCCCCAGACTCTGGCTAACGACCTGGATAGTGTATGGAAACTGCAGCAATGCCCAGGTTTAGGCATCACTTGGTGTTCGTTTAAGGGGTGAGACAGTCAGGAAAACCATGAGCAAGAGAAGGTTAGAGGGTGAGCCAGCAGGTGTGAGGAGCGGAACTAGAGACTCTGTCCAGATCTTCTCTGCCACCCGTGGATTCAAGAGTGAGTGCTCTCCCGGGTGGCTGTGGAAACTTCTGTGGTGCTTCCTCTGGGAGCCCTGGTGTTCCTTGGACATGCATACCTTTCCCAGAGTGAGGGACATGGACCGCGCTGTGCGAGGGACCCCGTCTTCTGCAACAGGAGGGAACAGAGAGGAGAACTCAGGTAAGTTTTCAGGGTAGGCTCCAGCAGGAAACGGACAGTCAAAAACTAAGCCAAGGGATCTACGGGCCGGAGGCCCCATTGTCATCTCTTCTCAGATTCTCCACCCCTTGTGTCACCACCTCTGTCACAGCGTGTACTTTTGGGGTCTGCGCTTTCCCTATGATGGAGGAGAAATTATTTTTTACCTACAATATACAGCCCAGGGGCCATGCTAGACAAACTCCCTTGATTCCTTTCTCTGCTGTTTGGTGATGGATTTTTTTCCCTTGTCCCAGTTCTGTGTGAAGATGCAGCCCTCGGAAAGTCTTCACTTTCTGTGGGAGTCTCAGAGTCAGCTCTCTGGGTGTCCTACACCTCATCTCGGATGGCACGCAAGGGCAAAAGCCCGCGCCCAGAGGGCTGAGGCTGACTCTGTCCCAAGGAGGCTGCCGGGTCAGCTCGGTTTCAGTTCCCTTTTCTTCTCCTGTGTCTGAGTACTTCCATTTCTTTTCTTGTAGATTCAGCTAATTCTTTTAGACTAATGTTTGCTTTACTTTATCCAGCAAAAAGTATTTGTGGTCAAAGGGTCTTTAAGATTTCTAGTCAGCCAAAATAGCAGGACCAGAAAATACTCTTCATATATGAAGAGTTCATGCGCATTATCAAAATGCCAATCTCACAAGTGGGCAAAAGGCATAAGTAGAGAATTTATGAGAGTAGAAATACAAATGTCCAGTGAACATTTGAAAGGGTAAAAAGTACAAATTAAAACTATGAGATGAGATACAATTTTGACCCATCAAAGTTAGAGACAGTTTTAAATAGAAAGGACAAGAATGACAATGGCAAAATAAATTGAGCATTATTGTAACCCATTAAATGGAAATATCATTGAGTTATTTGAAAATAATTTGCTTTCAGAACCTGATAAATATGGCTTTCCCAAGCTAGTATCTATCCTCCTAGAATCTATCTTATGGAAATAACCCAGAAGGTAGACAATCAACATGTTTTATATTTAGAAAAAAATTGGTGTTATTTTAGAAAAAAATAGATGCCATTTTTTCTTCTAAATATATATCACTTTTTCTGAAATCAGAGATATTTTTGTTTCACTGCAGTCTTCAGAGTGTCAGGCAAAGACAAAGATTGCCAGAAGTCATATAAAGACTTAAAAAATAAATACTGTGTTAGGGAATGGCCACAGAGTATCTAATGGACACAGCTGTTGGGGGGAGGGGCTGGCCCCTCCGCACCAGCCCAGGCTGAGCTGCAGCTTGGAAAAGCAGTGGAGTGGGAACAAACATCTGAAAACCACTTGTTCACCATTCAAGACTCAGCTGCTGTCTCGCTTCTTCCTGTAAGCACTGTCTCATACCCCAAGATTGAAGGTGAGGCTGTGCAGTGTGCTCCCACGGAAGTCTGCTAACTTCTGTCACTGCACTGGCTGCACTGCCCTGCCCCCTCATGGGTTTGGGAGCTCCCTTTGGTTCAGAGATGTGTGCTCTTGACTTCTGTATTCCCGTATCTTGTGGGCATACCAGAGGTGCTCAATAAACATCAGTAGAATGAATAGGTAGCTGCTCATTTCATAAATCTTGGCTAACGTGGTTCACAGTAAACATTGCACCTTACGGGACAATAATGCGAGGGCCCATGTATTAGGATTCCTTTGATGGTGACTTCGCCAGCTTCCAACCCTGACAGACAGCGGCTTGTTAGAGGCCCAGATGCATGCGGGTCAGGAACCTCACTGCCAAGATCCAGAGCAGACAGTCTAGAGCTGGGAAGCGTCACTGAGATTCCCCAGGAAACTTGTGAAACCTCCTGTTTATAAAGGTTTCTCCATCTGTTATCGTTTCTGCACTTTCCCTCCTCCTGCTCTTGGTAACACGGATGTTTGCATTCCATGGGATTCCTGTCACTGAAGTGTCTGTTTCTCCTGCTAACACACGGTCAGCAGCCAGAGCCTCAACCCTGGCAACTCCCAAGGAGATGGCCTGTTCCAAGGCACTGTCCTCCTTCTCCTCCTGGACTGCTTCCAGACCTTGGCTGGTCCCTCCAACCCTCAACAGCCACACTCCCCTCGTGCATTACCCGCCCTGAAGTCAGGCAAATCTTCTAAAAATACAACCTGAAAATGTCAAGTGATGTCAACTCCTCAGTGACTCCTCATTGCCTAAGGGACAAAGGCCTGGCATGGAGCCCTGGCCTACCAAGTCTCACCTGCAGCCTGTCATTGTCATACCCCAGCACTGCAACCACATCAAAGTCTTTGTTTCGCATCCCTCCCGCCCCGACCCCACACCCCTGTATGGGCTGTTAACTCCACCTGGATGTATTTCTCCCTTTGGCCTGGAGAACCCCTATTTTTACTGTAAAATACTGCCCTGCTGTAAAACCATCCCTCTGTAAAACTTTCCTTGACTCCCTCACACAGAATCAGGCGGCCCCTCCTCTGTGCTCCTATAGTGATTTTACAGAACATTTTGAAGTAGAGTATTTCTTTAAAACATTCGTCTTGCCCACGAGCCTGCTAGTGGTCTCAGCAACATCTGCTTTTGCCAGGCCCTCACTCCACCCCCACTGCCCAGGCTCCAGCTCTCACCGGGACTGTTGCGGTAGCAGCCTCTCGGGATTCCTTGTCTCTGGCTTTGCACCAGGGATGTCCTGGCCTTACCATAGTCAGAGGGAACCTTCTAAACTCCGTATGTGATCATGCCACTTCCCTGACTAAAATCCCTAATACTTTTCAGGGTAAAGTCCATGCAGCCTAGAAGGGGGCCCCAAAGCACAAAGGGTCTGGGGTCCGTGGCCTGCCTTCACAAAGTAGTGAGCTCTCACAGCCTGGGGGCTCATGCCAGTGTTCAGCTGCTCTGGTTAATTGTGTCAGAACTCAGGAGGCACTTTGGGGCCATTCACATTTTCTGGTTCCAGGCCCCCAGGCTCACTGGAGCAGCTGCTGCAAAGCCCCTGTAGGCAGCACTGGTCAGGGGCAGTGAACTTTGATCAACCTCAAGTAGGTCCTAGGGCAGCCCTCAATCTCAGCCTAGAGACATCAGGGACCCACAATGCAGCCGCAAGATGAGGGCAGGACCCTGGTTCCTTACCAGAGGGGCCGCAGCTGCGGCTTGAATTCTGATTTGCCAGTTTTTTAAATTCCATGAGCTCTGCACGATCCTTCTCATACGTCCTCTTCAGGTTCTCCACGTACTGCATCATCACCTCTGTTGCCTTGGACATGCGCTTTTCCTGCAGAGAAGGATAGCATGAATGTGCTGGCATTTGGAGGAAAGAAAGGCTCATTGGCACTTGTTTGTACTGAGCGAGGCTCCAGATTGGGAGAATCAAAAGGATACAGGGACCAGTCAGACGTGACTGTTCCATCTAAGAGTTTGCTGCCCACCACACAAGCTGAGAGGGCCTCACAGTCACCTGCACTCAGAGAACAAGTACAAACACTGCCACAATGCCTCAGGTGATGACAGGTGGGAGAGTGTCAGAATGTGTCAGGGAGGTTTCATGGAGGTGGAGTGAAGTGGCTGTAGAGGTGTGGGCAGCATCTGCGTATTCAGACATGAACAGAAGGGACAAAGAGCATTCAGGACAAAAACTCCAAGAGCAAGGGGTCCAGAGACAGGAAACCATAGGGTTTGTATCTAGGTAAAGGATTTATTCTTCGAACAGGAGTCCTTTGGAGAGCGAAAGGGAGTGCTGTTAACAATTATGTTAGGACCAAAGACCTACCTATAAGACCTGAAACAATAAAATACATAGAAGAAATGGAGGTACTAAACTTGTGGATCTTGATCTTAGGATTTTATGAATTTGACCCCAAAGGCAAGGTGAGTAAAAGCAAAAACAAATGAATGGGATATATCAAACTAAAAAGCTTCTGCACAGCAAATCAGACCATCAACAAAACAAAAAGGCAACCAACCAAATGCAAGAATATATTTGCAAACAATACCTCCAGTAAGGGGCTAATATCCAAAATATATGGAGAACGCATACAACTCAACAAGAAAACAAACAATCCAATAAAAAAAATGGGCAGAGGACCTGAACAGACACTTCTTCCAAGAAGACATACTAATGGCCAACAGAATGTGAAAAGATGTTTGACTTCACTAGTTATAAGGAAAATGCACATCAAAACTACAATGAGATATACCCTCACACCTATTATAATGGTTATTATCAATAAGATAATAAATCACAAGTGTTGGAGGATTTGTGAAGAAAAAGGAACCCTCACTCACTGCTGGTGGGAATGTGAACTGGCACAGACACTGTGGAAAACAGTATGGAGGTTCCTCAAAAAAATCAATCATAGAGTTACCATGTGACCTGGCAGTACCTCTTCTGAGCATCTACACAAAAATTTGAAAACACTTAGTCATACATAAAGGTATATGAACCTCTATGTTCATTGCGCTATTATTCACAGTGGCCAGTGCACGGAAAAAGCGGAAGTGTCCTTTGATAGAGAACTGGATAAAGAAGACGTGGTGCTCATACACAGTGAGTGCTGCTCAGCCATAAGAAAGGATGAAGTGCTGCCACTTGCTATGACATGGATGGGTCTTGAAAATATCATGCAAAGTGAAATAAGTCAGATTTAAAACCAGGAATCATATGATTTCACTCAGATGTGGGCTATAAAACAGAAAGCAACAAATGAACGAACAAAACAAACAAGCAACAACTCCTAAGTACAGACAACAGCATGGTGGTTACCAGAAGGAAGGCAGAAGAGGGTGAAGGGGTCCAATATATGGTGACGGAAGGAGACTTGACTTTGGGTGGTGAACACACAGTGTAACAGATGATGTATTCTAGAATTGTACACTTGAAACATATCATTTTATTAACCAATGCCACCCCAATAAGTTTAATAAAACTTAAAAAGAATTACGCTGGGACAACAGGCAAATACCAGGACTGTCTGGAAAGCCAGGAAGCACAGGTCACCCCACTTACGTAAGGTCAGCAAGCGACTGGGCTTGTTCGCAGGAAGTAAAGGCAGAGCGGGTTACAAAGGACCTTGTCTCAAAGTCAGTGGGTGACATAAGCAGGCCACCAGTGGGAATTAGACTGATGGGAGTGAGACTGGAGGCAGTCAGCTGTGCCCGAACCAGCCTGGTGGAGCTAGAGAGAGGCGAGGACCGAGACTCAGAAGCTAAGGGAGGGGAAGCCATTTGGAGAAGGCTGAAGGCTGAAGTGAGTACCACACATGGACCTCAAAACAGGTTTGGGAGAGCTGTACAGATAAAAGCATTTTCCTCTGCTTACACCCCTTTGACCCCTCAGAGAGCCTAGGCCAGAACCTGACTGGCCACACAGAGACACCCTCAGTGACCATGACCTGGAGAAGTCCTCTACAGCCGTGAGCTGAGACCAGCCACTTCCTTTGAGCTCTCCCTTTGTGGCTGCCCCCAGCTAGATAGACTTCCTGGGTGCTGCTGCTGAGTCAGGTGTTTTTCCCCCAGAAGATAGAGGGGTGGGACAGCCAGTAGCTGTCCTTCCTTCTTTCTGCAAGACCTGCTTGGGGCTGTGCCCCAGGGACACCCCACTGATGCAATCAATGCAGCAGGACATAGGTCCAAGGCAATAGTGGCAGTGATAGCAACATCAGGTCTTTGCAAGTATTACAGCAACTCTGCATGGCAGAGTCTATCATCAGTCACATGTCACGGTTGGAGAAGCTGGAGCACAGATGGCTGGGTCACTGGCCCAAGGCCACACAGTGAGTCCTGGTGGAGACGAGACCGGACCTCAGGCAGTCTGCTCCTACAACGCTATCTGGCATCAGGGCCATGCTGTGTGTGCTCTGGGACTTCAAAGTGGCTGAGAGGGAGCCCGACCTGGGCTGGCACCCAGTTCTGCCACTCCTAGTGCTACCTTTTTTCTGAGACCCCCTGTCTTCATCAGGGGGTAGGATATTTACTTTAACAGGGCTGCTGGAAGGACTGAATGAAACAGGGCAGGTTTTCCTCCTGCATGTTTGCCAAGTACAGTTCCGTGGGAGCTGACTAGGTATTTTGTGACAAAAATAAAAGGAGTGGTGGTGGTTCTTCAGTCAAACGCATTTGGGAAATACGGCAGTAAATTTAAACAGACTCTTCGCTGTGAGGCTGCTCAAAGGCTTGCTCATTCCAACAAGCATTAGAAATCTCTGACCAAAGAAGGGAGTGTGCAGTAGTTCTCATACTTAGGTGTCCAGAGAAAGTTTTTCCAAAAGAACTCTTGAGGGTGTAGAGGTCCACCAAAAAAAAATAAAAGAACTCTGAATAAAACCACAATAATGTACAGAGGCTGCCTGGCACAGAGGAAGACTTCGGTAAGGAGTATCTGTGGTTGTCACTGCCTATATGATTGCTTCAGTTACTGTGGACAGAGCAGAGCCAGTCAGCGGGCTGGGAGCTGCTGAGGCTCACCTGGCGGATGGCCCCCACCATCTCAGCCCGGCTGGAGAGGCGGGCAGCCAGGCGGTGCAGGACAGCGATGTCCTCCAGCAGCTTCTGGTAGGTCTCCCGGTGCTCACAGTGCTGCCAGAGAGAAGCTGAAGACTGAGAAGTGAGAAGGAATATCACCTGGGGTCCTCACCGGATGAGCCCTGGTCCCCGTCCTGTCTGAAAGGAGTGGCCTCTGCAGGGCCGGAGCTACAGCTTCTTCTGGGGATTAGAGAAGCCCAATGTGGACACTCTGTACGAGAGGGGACCTCCAAAAAACTGGAATTATCTTCTGGAGAGTGGGTCCCCTGTAGTACAGGCTTTCCCCCACTAGGTGAGTATTCTAGGAACATATCTGTGTCAGTGTACCAGCTGGCGTTGTTGTGAGAGGCTGTGTTCAACTTCAGTAAATTTTTTGTGAAGACTCTTTCCACTCATTTGCCCCTTTCATGATGGGTGATTTACAAGCACACCTGCCCACACACTGTGCTGCATGTTCAGCAGTTTTTGAACAAAAATAACGTGACCCCAGGCTGATTCACCAGATCTCACCATCACCCTGAGTGACTTTTTTTATTTCCCCAGATGAAAAAAATCCTCAAAGGGAAACGTTTTGCAGATGTGGAAGAGGTGACACAAAAAATAGCAGAAGCACTAAAAGGCATCAAAATCAACAAGTTCAAAAACTGTTTTGAGCAGAAGAAAAAATCATCTCGACAGGTGTATTGCATCAGATGCAGAGTACTGTGAAGGTGACTGAAGTGTAAACATGTAAGAATAAATACGCAATTTTTTGTAAATAAATTCCAGGGTTTTCTGGGTCTCCCCTTGTCCTTAGTAGACTAAAAGAAGGGAATCACATCTAGGTCTCCGGTTTCCAAGGAGCTCCCTTTGCCATCCCAGGTCACCCAGCCCCCTCCCGAGGAGCTCCCGAGGGCTTGCAGGGCTTACCCATGGCCCTGTGATAACCCAGGCCTTCAGGATCTCTACCTCAGCTCCTCCCAGCTCCCTGAGGAAGACTATCTGGCTCAGGGCCTTGGCCTGATTTCTCATTTCAGGAGATGCTGCTTGGTGACTGAGAAAAGCAGGACCCCCAGCAAAGCCCTTGGAGAAGCCCCTCCTCTGAGGGGTCCCCAGTCAGGGTCCACAATTACCGTAATGGAAGCTTTGAAGTTTTCCAGTTCCTTCTCGGTGTTCTCTTCTGTCAGGTTGCGTTCCCTTTCGGCCTGGTTAATTCTAGAGTCCAGGGTATAGCTGTCATTTCTAAAGGCCAAGGATAGTTGTACAAACACGTTCTGTTGGGAATGAGAGGACAGGAGAGGCGCTAGGAGGGACCATTGCAGAGAACAAGGCCGCAGGTGTGTTCCCTGCATGAGCATTTTACACCAGTTCCTGGGACCAGTCACCAAAGCAGCGTGTACACGTGAGACTGCTTTTACAGTCAACTGCACAAAGGATGGTGGGACGGTGACCCGAGGTCCATGCTAGGTCCCTCCCCGTACCCGAAGACCGATGCATTTGACTGAGGAATAATAAGAGAATAACACTCGGCTTTTCCCCGAACTTCAAGAAAATAACATCCTGTATTTAGGTTTAGATAAACTTAGGCCAACACAGTTGATTGTGTAAGCAGTTTGGAGTCACACAAGGATTTATTACATGTAGATTTTGGAGGTTTCACATGAAACTACTGTAAAGAAAGTCTGAGATGTAAGGCTTGTTGACTTAAAGCAAACTTGAACCAGCATCTTGCCTGAGTATTCCAAGTGCTCCACTGAAGGCAGCTTTAAGAGCTGCCAGGAGATTCAGTAAGGCCAGGTATGATCCCAACAGGAGCTTTCTGGAACAAATATTCCATGCCAAAAATGTAGCCTGTATGAATGAACTCTGAAAGGTGATATTGATCAGACATGGAATTCCTGGAATAATAGGAAACTACTGGGGAGGAGAAATAGACGGATTTCTCAGGAAGGAAGCAATGGCCTTTATTTTATTTTTATAGCTTTCATTGCCCTGCCTGAGTCAAATGGAAGCTGATTTATACCACTGGGGAGACATAACTCTCCCTGAGCTTCTGAAGTGCATGTAACAAGGCCCACAGTGGGCAGAAACCTCCAGACAGAGAACTGAAGGCCCTGAACGGACCCAGTGATGAGGATGATGGCAATGGTGAAAGCTACTCCTCACTGAGCATCTACTACATCCCAGCAATGCTATGAGTTGTAGGCACTTCACTCATTTACTCCCACAAAACCCTCTCTAAAGGAACTGCTATATCCATATATGATTAAAGAGACCAAGACCAGAGAGGTCATTAATTTGTTCAAGGTGACACAGAGTAGCAGATCCAGGTTTCAAGCGCGGACTGATTCCAAAGCCTGTGCCACTTCTGTCACGCTGAGCACTGTGTCTGTATACATCTGAGGACAGGAGCTGGCCCTGGTAAACCTGCCATGGCCCATCTTCACCAAGGTCGGTGGGTGGAGAGTCTCTGTCCTACCCAAGCCTCAGTCCAGCTAAGTTTATCAATAATGCTCAATGTTTAATACTCTATATCTGGATTAGCCCCTCAATGGAAGAGTAAACAAAGCCTATCAAGCCCAGGCTCCATAATTTCATAAAGCACTCGAGTTACTTACCTCAACTTCCTTTTCAGTGAGCGGAGGGGCACTGTGAAAAAGAAAAGACACCCAATTGAACTTTATCCCACCTATGAAATGAACAAAAAGGTAAATTTGAACCAGCAGCAGACCATGGGTTCCAGAAATGGAGTAAGCGGCGTTAATGAGATGGAAAAGGTTCAGGGCAGGCTTTGTGTGAGCTCTGTATTCGGTGAGGCATTCTACCGGATGCTGACTCCTACCGAGGAAGTGTGGTGGGAAACAGGAGACCCTGGGCCAGGCCTCCACCAGGGCCTCTATAATCGTCACTTCGGACACGTCGTTTTAATCTCTCTCTGTTCATCTTACAGGAGTCTTATAAGGAATATATGATGCATGTATGTATGTGTATATAAGTGTATATGTACGTGTGCGTGTATTTATGTGTAAATGGATGTGTGTGTGCATGTTTACATGCGAATATTCATGACATCCACACTCAGGTGTTAGCTATTATGACTCATTCACAGGCTTGTTTTGAGGACTTAATAAGAAAATGCATGTGGTGCATACTTTATTAACTGTACGCATTCAGGGCTACCCGAGTCTGCACAGCCTGACCCTCCTGTCCCTGAGGATGGTGACGAGGATGCATGCGGGCCAAAGAATAAAAGGCAGGAAAGAGTGGCCAGAGCTCTTCTCCACAGTAAGAACCACTTTGATAGCTGGAATCAGAGACTGTGCAGCAGAGTCCCAGCTAGCACAGCGGCGTCATTCCGAGAGCTTCCTCACTGTGCGAGGTGCCCACAGTGAGCAGTCCTTGTACCTGTGTGCACACTGTGTCCCTGCTGCTGCGGTTCTTGCTGGTGGCTGAAGCTAGCTAGCCCTGTTCTGAAACCCGGACAATGTAAATAGTGCACGGGCCCTTTCCTGTGCTGGGGTGGGAGGATTGGGAGAGGTCCTCCCGGCGTCATAGGACTTGGCAACAGACTGTGCCATTGATAAGACTCTCAGGAAACACAGCTTCCTCCCTTTGACAGGTGTGGAGGAACCCCAAGAGCAGAGGTAGGGGTCAGCTACCTCTGCAAGTGCCTGGTTCTCACCTCAACAAGTGGCTGTGAGAGCCTTCCTGTCAGGATGAAGCAACAAGACCCCACAGCCAGCAAGTCAGCAGAGTACAGAGCACAAGATAAACAACTGCAAAGATGGTGGATGCTTACAATTCTTGTCACAGCCGCACCCATCAGGCCCTTTCTGCTGTGGGCCAGCCAACACAATCTCATAGAGCATACACACATTGCGTAAAATGATTTATCAGAACTCATTAAGCTTGCCGTTGACTCCTGGCTTTGTTTGGATAGTATGCAGTATTTACACATTTTTACCACTTATTAACCTAACTTATTTTTCTATTTTGATGACCCATTTTCCGCTTTTTTTTTTTTTTTGGTATAGAGCACACTTTTCAAAAACATGCACAAAGCTCTGAGAACCCAGGGAGGTGTGCTTTAGTTAAAGAAGCCTCAAGACACAGCCAGCACCTGATTCCCGAGAGCTGTGCCTTGTGAAGTGGCATAGGCTGCTAGGGGGCAGAGTCTCAGGTCTCCAAAGGGACACAGGTCTAGCAGGTGACATACCTGGTGACTATTCTGGATGGCTTTGCCTGCCTAAAATTCACACTCCCCTATTAGGCCTTAGAATAAAATCAAGGCCAGCCTCTACCAGACTCCCCACTCTCCAGCCACACTGACCATTCTGTGACTCAGACACACCTCATGTGGCCCCAGGGCCTTTGCAGTTACTGCTCTTTCCTTTTTGTTCCCACTCTCTTTTGTAACAACTGTATGGAAATATAAAATTTACAATACAGCAATTTTTAGCATGTTCACAGACTTTTACAACCATCACTATGGTTAATTTTAGAACTTTTTCACCCCCCCAACACAGCCCCTGTACCCGCTAACTAACAGTTGTTCCTTTCACCTGTCTCCCCCAACCGCCCTGCCCCACCCCCGCCCTAGGCAACGTTAATCTACTTCTTGTCCCTGTGGCTTTCCTTATTCTGGATTTCTCATAAATGAAGTACAACATGTAGTCTTCTGTGACTGGCTTTTTTCACTGAGCATACTGTTTTCAAGGTTCATCGATATTATAGCACATATCAGTATTTTATTTTTACAGCTGAATAATATTCCATTGTATGAATGGAAACAAAAGATTCCATTTTGTTTATCCATTCATCAGTTGATGGACATTTGGGTTGTTTCCACTTTTTGGCTGTTATGAAAATGCTGTTATTGAACACTTATTTATAAGTTTTTGTGTGGACATAAACGACGTCTGTCTGGAAAAAGTCCAACCACTGTTAAATAGTAAGAACGGTTTGTGCAACATTGATGTAACCTGGCAACCAAGGAGAGTGGACTGGAGTGCACACGTGTGAACAATGACGACTTCACTGTACTAGTCTGCAGGGGTGGTAGATGCTGTTGAGTGAGCATGTGTACTGTGTGGCCCTTGCATTCAAATCGACGGGGTGAAGCAATGAAACTGCCGAAAATTTCGCATTAAGCTTGAACATTCCTCTGCAGAAACTATTTGGATGATTCAGAAGGCTGCAGCTATGGGCAACTGGTGATTGGCAGTTTCATCACAACAACATGCCAGCTTTTCGTCTGGGAATTCCTTCACTGAAATCTTTGCATGGATAACTTCTTTTTGTCATTTGAATGTCTCAACTTAATTACTACTTTATCATAGAGCCTTCTTTGACCCTCTACTCAATGGTCACATGTTATGCTCTATCTGTGCCCACTTATGGTCTTCCTAGCAGCTTTGCTATCTGAAATCATTCATTCTGTTACTTGAATATTATTGGTCTCCCCACCCAGAATGTAAGTGCCATGAGAACAGGGATTGTGTCTTCTTGTTCTCCATTCTAATGCGCGGCACATGAGAAGTACTCAATGAATAGTTGTCAATTGAATGCCTGTTAATTGGTCCTTTTCGTGTTTGACTCTGGAATATCTTATCCGGTAACATCTCCTCTTTGCACTCTTGTTAACCAACTATTGACCTTATCTCCACTTTGGGTTCTAGACCTGGTTTTTCTACCAAATCCATTCAGTTTGCTGACTCTATGAGTTCCTTCTTGGTATGATTCAATCCCAATTCCCATAGTTCACATTGAACATGAAACAAGCTCCTTCTGCATATTAAAACTCAAGTATAATGATGGGGATAGGAATCTTGAAGCTCTGGCTTCCTTGATTGGATGGCATCTTACATGACAGTTTGTCCATATCTCTCAAACCCCAAACCAGAGCTAGAGAGTTCTGGGCCCAAGCAAGGGCCCAATTTAGGAACAGCTTCTACTAAGGCCAGAAGCAGGGAGGCTGATTTAGTGGCCAGAGTGGGGAGGTTTGGGATGGGACCCATGACTATTGACACAATGTATAAAAGACACTGATCTCAGTCTGACAGCCTGGACCACATGCTTCAGAAGGTGATCTTACTCATCAACCAGGTAAGCTCAGTCTGGCCTCATGGCTGATGCTGGTAGCTGTTAACTCACTCAGGGATGATAGAACTGCTCAGTTCCCCTCTCCTGGGGAAGCTGAGAAAATTTAATTAGCTAAAGGTGTGCCCTAATCATACTAATTGTCTTCAACTTTACAGAGGAAAAAGAAGCCAACAGCCCTCTTGACCAGCCTTTGTTCCTTGCAAACCAAAGAGCACCAGTGATTGTTTTGGTACTTTTGACAGGTGCATGGTATAGCTGAAAAGGCAGTTCAGTCCACCTTGAATTCAATTTCTCACTCCGTCACCTACCAGCATGTTGCTTTGCTTCTCTGTTCTCCCAACTAAGATAAACAAAATAAAATCTTCCTTTTCTGCCTCACTGGGTTGTCACAAACACCAAAAGACACACAGCATGTAAAATGCTCTGTCACCTGCAGTGCACTTGGGTGCTTCTCCTTTGGTTTCCTGTCTCTGGACATTCCCTCCATGCCTTTCCGCCAGGTGAACTGGCCTAAGTCACTCCCTCCTCCAGCTGTGAATTCAGCCCACTTCTGACTTTTTTCTAGCACTTTTTAATTTTTTTACATTTTTTCACATTTTGGAAAATCCCCACAAAATTTTATTTTATTTTTAAATATATTTTATTGATTATGCTATTACAGTTGTCCCAATCTTTCCCCCTTTCCCCCCCTCTGCATGGTACCCCCCCTCCCTACAGCAATCCCCTCCTTAGTTCATGTCCATGGGTCATGCATATAAGTTCCTTGGCTTCTCCATTTCCTATACTATCCTTAATATCCCCCTGTCTATTTGTACCTACCAATTATGCTTCTTAATCCCTGCACCTTTCCCCCAATTCTCCCTCTTACCCCTCCCAGCTGATAACCCTCCATGTGATCTCCATATCTATGATTTTGTTTCTGTGCTAGTTGTTTGCTTAGTTTGTTTTTTTAGATTCAGTTGTTGATAGTTGTGAATTTGTTGCCATTTTAATGTTCATGGTCTTGATCTTCTTTTTTTTCTTAAATAAGTCCCTTTAACATTTCATGTAACAATGGCTTGGTGATGATGAACTACTTTAGCTTTACCTTGTCTGGAATGCACTTTATCTGCCCTTCCATTCTAAATGATAGCTTTGCTGGGTAGAGTAATGTAGGCTGCAGGCCCTTGCTTTTCAACATTTTGAATACTTCTTGCCAGTCCCTTCTAGCCTGAAAAGTTTCTTTTGAGAAATCAGTTGAGAGTCTTATGCAAACTCCTTTTAGGTGCCTCTGCTTTTCTCTTACTGCTTTTAAGATTCTCTCTTTATCTTTAACCTTTGGCATTTTAATTATGACGTGTCTTGGTGTGGTCCTCTTTGGGTCCAATTTCTTTGGGACTCTCTGTGCTTCCTGGAATTGTATGTCTATTTCCTTCACCAAATTAGGGAAGTTTTCTTTCACTATTTTTTTAAATAAGTTTTCGATTTCTTGCTCTTCCTCTTTTCCTTCAGGCATCCCTATGATTTGGATGTTGGTACATTTGGAGATATCCCAGGGGGTCCTAACCTCAATTTTTTAAACTCTTTTTTCATCTTGCTGTTCTTGTTGAATGCTTATTTCTTCCTTGTGTTTCAAATTATTGATTTGAATCCTGGCTTCTTTCCCTGCACTGTTGGTTCCCTGTAGATTTTTCATTTCACTTAGTGTAACCTTCATTTCTTCCTTTATGTTGTCGCCATACTTAATGAGTTCTCCGAGCTTCCTGATCACCAGTGGTTTGAACTTTCCATCTGATAGGCTGGTTTTCTCCATTTCATTTAGTTCTTTCTTGAGGATTTGTTTTGTTCTTTCATTTGGGTCACATTTGTCTATTCAATTTAGCAGCCTCCCTGTGTTTGTTTCTGTGTATTAGGTAGAGCTGCTTTAGTTCCTTGTTTTAGTAGCGAGGCCTATTACAGAAAAGGCACCTGCAAATTGTGTGGGGCAGGGCCTTAGGTAATCGCCAGGGCAGGGCAACCTGCTTCACTGCTTTGTGGCTCTGTATGTGGGAAGGGCTCAGAGAGGGGACAATCCTGCTCCCTGGCTTCTGGAGGTTTGCCCAGCACTTGCCCCATTTCCAGTCCCTTCATCCACTTCCCATATGAGACTAGTGCCCTTCCAGCTGCTATTCTGGTGCAGAATCCCAGAGTGGGTGGGTTTGCGTACGTTTTAAGTTTGTGCAGGTCCTTTAAGCTGAGTCTCCTAAAAATTCAGCGGTTCCTTCCACTGCCTCAACCCCCACTGTTTTTTACAGCCAGAAGTTATGGTGATTTATCTTTCTGGCACTGGAACACTGGGCTGTGTGGTCTCAACTGGGGCTGGGATTGCTTGCTTCCAAGGTATCCCTCCTAATCTTTTATCTACTACACATGAATGTGGGATTGTCCATTTCACTGCTGCCACCGCTTCACCATGCCACACCACATCTCTGCGCCTCTCTGCCCATCTCCATGACTCTGCCTCTCCTATCCATTTGGATGAATGTGGCTTCTTTAAATCCTTGGTTGTCAGTCTTCCATACAGCTTGAATTTATGTCAGTTCTGGGTATTATTTATTTTGAAATCTAGTTGTAATTCTTTCTATGATTGCATGAAGAGGAGAGGCATGTCTGCCTAAGCTTCCATTTTGACTGGAAGTCCCCCCTACCACTTTTCATGGTATTGGTTTAGTTGTTCAGTCCCTTTGAGTATTGCCTTAATGACTCTGTTTTTGTTGATTATACTGTGGAATTTGAACATATAACACCTGATGAGAAAAACTTGTTTTTCTTTCATATTTATCCCTAAATTAGGAAGCTCTGTTATGTCTGGTAGCTCCTCTTAATGGCCTTTGTGCCCAACAGTTTAGTCCCCAGGTTTCTGGGCTTGATAGGAAGCCTCATTTGCAGACACCCATCCAGTTCCTATTGCTTAGTGGTACTCTATTTTCTCTCCTTTATATTCTAAACTGTTCACTTTTTAACCCAGTTACCAGGGCTTGTTATGTGCTAATAAAACCCTAAGTCCATGCTCACACACCATCTCATTTATCTACCAATGATAGATCCCTGTTGTGTAGGTGAGAAGACTGGGGCTTGGGAAATGAAGCCACTTTGTCCCCACGTGTAGAAGAGCCTGGTAAGTTTGCCAAGCAATACTTCTTCATGTGGTCCCAAATGTTCTACATCTCCATCTATGCGGATATCAGATCTAAATTTCTCTCAATTATAAGTACGTTGTAGAGCTGGGATTAAAACCAGGCCCCCTGACCCAAAGCCCACCACTCTCTGCTGTCATAAGTCTCTTGGTGACCCTTGTGCATGCCTATGAACCCCACCTACTCTCTGAGTTGGATCCACCCCACCTGGCCCTTTATTATTCTTTTTGTTTGAGATGCATTTGCCCTGTCTGGACCATTGGACCCTGACCTGTTTGGAGTAAAAAATCAAGGCTTGTGCACCACTGTGTCCCATCTAGAATTTAACATGGGTCACCTCATACAGGTCTTCTGCAACCCATGCCCTGATTTTACCTTCCAGGGAGAGACTTGTGGACCCGCAGTTTGCGCAGCAGCATGTCAGATATATTGGGCATGACATCCAAGCCACTCTTTGACTCTTCTTCCTCAATAGCTGGGGACAGTTCAGAAGGGAGCCCTGAAAGAAAAAAGTGCTTAACTTATATGTCTGTTTGAAATCACTGTAGTGCTGTTGGCAACTTGGTTCAGTGGATAGGAAGAGCTTTAACATTTATAAGAACCTAATTCTATTCCAGGGGCTTTATAATTGTTGCTTTATCCTCACAATGACTCAATAAACTAGAACTTTATTTTCTTATCTTACAGGTGGGTAAACCCAGACTTGGCAAGGTTAAGAACTTGCTTCAGGTCACAGAACTAGTAAATGGCATAGACAGACTTCAAACCAATTCTGTTTGCTCCAAATTCTACGTTCTTCCCATTGCTTCCCAAAGTACCAAGCAGGTTCTTGTGTCTCGGGTCAGAGTTTGGTTTCTGGCAACTGGAAGCTAGTTGACTATTTGGCATAATTCTACAAAAATCCCCTCTCTTTAGCAGGTTTTTCAGGAGGACTGTTGCCCAATTATTCTTCCTCGAGTGAATTCAACAATTCAATCATCTGTGGCCTACCTAGAAATCAGCATCTGTTTCCACATCCCCATAAGTAGGAATAGAAACAGAATTTTTCCAGGGTAAATCTCAGGTCATTAGGTCTTTTAAAGATTTCAAAAACAAATCCCTCCTAGTTAACAGAACAAATGAACAGGCTTTTGTTATCTCCTAAAGCTATCTGGGGTCTTGCTCTGAAGGCAGAAGGAACAAATGAAATATTTTCTTTTCCACAAATCTTTCTCCTGTTTGAGCTCTCCCAAAATTTTCCTTCTCCAGACCCTAGCCCCATTTTCCCAGATGCTTACTATGACCCACTGTGGCCCATGGCCTCTAGCTCCCCTGCCTGCACACATCTGGTTGTTGCTCTCCCAGAGGCCCAGATGTGCTCTCACAAGGTCTTAGCTCAGGAAGGCATTGCACATGTCCCTGACATTCACATTTGTTATTCATGCAGCATAGACTTGGTGTGCCTTTCTATGGGCTCACAGTACATTTACGATTACAAAGCCTCAGATCTTTTATTTACGCCAAATCAGGTATTCTCATCCCATATCATGGTTACTTTCCTTTTGCATGCAAGACTTTATAGTCATACATTTTACCATTTCTAATGAATTTTGATCTAGAAGATTTCCAACCTTCTCAATCATTTTCCAGAATTGTAGGCCAGGCTACAGGCATAGTTGTGCTAGCCATCCAAATGGAGCTAAGATTGGGAATCATGTTGATTAGAAGTCAAGTGAGGCCATGTAGAGAGAAGAGGAGGCATAGTTTGGCTCAAGGTAAATAATGCTTAAATACTTTGAGCTTTCCAATAACAGAATGGTGCTCATGAGTTTCCTGGTACTCAAGGAATCCCAGCAAAGTCTGGAGGGCTATTTGTCAGAGATGGAGCAGTCAGTGGTCCTTCTTTGAGTATAAGATTGAACTAGATATTCTCTTAGTTACCTGACACCTCTTGGGTTCTGTCCTGGCATTTGTTGATCTCTGACATTTCTATGTGACAGATGGTAAGTCCTGTGGTGCTTCTGGCCTCACTCCACCAATACCCAGCAGAGAGATAATTGAGCAATGGGCTCCTGAGAGTTCTATATAATTGAACCATACCAAGGTCTAATAATCATGTGAAAGTCATACCAGGAGTTTTTGCCTAGAAAAGCACCCTCGGTTGAGCATCCCCCTATCCCCAAAAGTACTTAGTCAGGGCTTCTAGCCTTGCTAAATGGTAGTCTGCAGAGTGATCCAAGAACTGATGGATCCCAGAATCAGCCAACCTCTTCCTAAATTTAACTGAATAAACTTAACAATACAACAAATTTTAAAATCAACTAAAAATATAGGAGCAACTCTCAAATATGGAAAAAGGCAATAATTTTTTTAAGTAATGGCCAGAAAAAGACAAAACTTACTGGACATGCATGTAGAGCTCTTACCCTTAATAACCCCTTCTTCTTCTTCTAAAGACTCAGCACTGAGAGGAAGATAAGAGAAAAAATTCTGGCAAAGAGTGCAGTACCACAGAGTGGGAAGGGAAGTGGACTGAGAAGGTGAGCAGGCAGGCAGCAGTGGAGATTCAGAGAATTTTTCTTACGCAGAAAGATCTCCATGCCACCATAACAATACTCTAGCCAGCGAAAAAACTGTCTGTGCTGCTATTCTTCTTCTTAAAGAGGAGGAGGGGAAAGAAAAGACAGAAGGACTGCACAGTAGTCTACCGGAACTAATTAGGTGGAAAAGTATGGAGGGATTTACCAGAAAGGAAAATGAAGGGAAAATAAATAAAACAAGCTTCTCTGACGGAGTGAGACACATGGAAAGCCCCAGTTGAAGCTGTTTCCCACCACCCCCCGCCTGCCATTTCTGAGAAATAGCATAGTGGTCAAACTCCTTGGAATTTGTCTCTTGTCCTTCCTTTACCTGAAAGGATAGTGACAGTGTCTGCTGGAAATAGGTGGATCAAAGCTGGAAAATAAATACCTGAGTAGATTGTCTCTATAATTCTACCCTGAATTGGTGAAATAATCCATAAGCCATTACTCCCCACCTAAGGGAGTAAGATAAGCCTCACTTTGGTGTAATAAGCTTAAGTGTTGGACTATGAACAAAGTTAGAAAAAGAGCAGAAACCAATCTCACAAACACCGCTATGCACCACTCCATCTGAACTTCCCCTTTTCCCCACCATCCAGCAATAACAAAGCCGGCACAGAACACCCTGTTCTCAACTAAGAGCTGCAGGGAGGCCACAGACCGCAGATAAGGTAGGAAGGTATCAGAGAAAACTGGCCTACACAATATATATATGTAGGTAGAGAGAAAATCCAGGTAGAAATGCCCATGTAAAAAGAAATAAAATAGAAACAAATGGTATGGCAACTATATAAAAATACTATAGTCAAAATAGGAAGGAAGGAAAGTATAAAGGAAAGAAGAAAGGAAATATCAGGAGACAGATATCAGGATAAAAGCATAGACGCGCTCTGGCTAGTGTGGCTCGGTGAACTGATCGTGGGCCTGCAAAGCAAAGGATCATCGGTTTGATTCCCAGTCTGTGCATATACCTGGGTTGGAGGCCAGGACACTAGTAGGGAGTGCGTGGGAGGCAACCACACATTGATGGTCCCTCCTTCTCTCCCTCCCTTCTCCTCTAAAAATAAGTAAATAAAATCTTTTAAAAAAACATAGATGCAACAAATACAGCAAAAATGCATTTTTGTACAAAATGTATACCACAATATCTTTGATTTGTGGAAAAATTAGAACCTGAAAAAAATGAAAATAGAAAATCAGAGAGAAGATGAGAGAATCACACAAAGATGGAA
>VMDR010003893.1:0-66347 GCA_007922815.1 Macrotus californicus | reverse complement strand
AAATGGCCATAAGACAAAATTAAACAAAATTATGACTTTTAGTTTCCATTGGAGGTGCCTGAGGCTCTTTGTAGGTTGAATAATTTGGCTCCTGTCACCTCCCTGAGACTTACTACATAAGAGAAATATTCAATTTTATGAAAGTATGCTGACTTCAGAATTATGGTATCATGCCAGCAAAAATAGATTCTTTCAAAAAGTTCTTAAGATTAATTATATTGAACAATAGAGGATAACAGCAAAGTCAATTATGAATTCTTACATTTCATATTTTTTGAAAGTTTGCAAAGCAGTTTTAAAATTAGAATTTTAGAATTCTAATGATAACAATTACTTTATATTTTATTAATTTTTCTAATTAAAAAAGTAATACCAATTTTGGTTGCATAATGTGATTCAAAACTATTTTGAAGTAAAAGAAAAGCAATTGATTGCCCACAATCTTGCATCCACAATATAACAGACCTGGCTGGTGTGGCTCAGTGGATTGAGCTCTGGCCTGTGAACCAAAAGGTCGCTGGTTGGATTCCCAACCAAGACACGTGCCTGAGTTATGGGATCAGGTCCCCAGTTGGGGGTGCACAAGAGGCAACCAATTGATGTATCTCTCTTGCATTGATGTTTCTCTCTCTCTTTCTTCCTCCCTTCCCCTCTCTCTAAAAATAAATAAAATCTTTAAAAAATAAAATATAACAAATGAATATTTCGGTAAATTGTAGAAAAGTAGCAATAGGAGAATAACCTGGTAGTTTAGAGTAATTCAAACTTTATTCTTCATTTATTTGCATTACACTTAGCCTTGGAAGATATAGTGGCTGAAATAATTTATTGTTTTGATTCATTTGTGATAGAGAAGATGGAGTTCTCTGGATTTCTCATTTTCCTCAAATTTGGTTTCTCTCTGTCTATGTATCTAATTTCTATATGTACAAATGACAAGAAGTAATTTATGAACTAATTGATTTTCCCATGCTGTCTCTTGTTTCTGTCCTATAAATGGAAGGAAAATTATCAGAGACCAGGAAATGAGCAGGGTTTCTAATGTTTAGTTTTAAAAAAGCTGGGAAATCTTAGCTCTATTAGCCACTAGCTTTAAATGTTTGAAAAACAAAACAAAGCAAAAAGAAAGCTAATATATCATTTCACAAATTACTGTACTTTCTTCATATAGAGTCAATAACTACAACATTGTCTCTATTTAGAGCTTTTCAAATCTAGACAAAAAATGTAGATTCAGAGCATCTTTAAGGGAGTAGAAAGGATCAGGTGTGAGCACCTGTTTGTTAACTTGGTTGAAGACGGGTCTTGGGGAGACACACGCTGCCTATGTCTGTGTGCAGCAAAGGCTAGTGTGTCGATGACACCCACTGGCTTTGTTTGTTGGGTTTCTCTGCAGGGAGGGAAGCAGTGGAGGAGGAGGATTTGTTTTTTATAAGCAACCCCAAACGATGCTTAAAACAGCATCCAAACTCACCCTGACTGGTGGGGCTCCATGGGTTGGGTGTTGTCCCGAAAACCGAAATTTCACCAGTTTGATTCTGGGTCAGGGCATGTGCTGGGTTGCAGGGCAGGCCCCCATTTGAGGTGTGCAAGAGGCAACCAGTAGATATTCTCCAGCATTAGTGTTTCTCTTCCTCTCTTTCTCCCTCCCTTCCCATTTCCCTGAAAAAATAAGTAAATAAAATCTTCAAAAAAAAAAAAACCCCACCAAAACTCAAGGGCAAGTCTGCAATTTAGCCAACTTGTAAACGACATTTGTTCAGAGAACTGAGAAACGTATCTGCCTTTGATTTAAAATTATCTACCAAAGTACAATGAAGATGTTTTAACTCTACCTTCCCCAACAATGACTTGGTTTTCAAAATGACATTTGTTTTTTTAAGGCAAAGGTCCCTGTTAGCACTGGTACAGGTATTGATCAATCAGCAGACAGGCCTGCTGACTACCAGCCCTACCTGTTAGGTTTCCTCAATTCATTTCCCTTTTTGCCAACATAGTAATGGCCTAGAGAATACTCATATAAAATTCAGGAGTAAAAAGAAAAATAATAATAACCCCTCAAAAGGACTTAGCTCCTCTGAACCGCATCTGAGATCAACAATAATGTTATAGAATTATTGACTATTCATGAAGAATCCTTTTATTATTACTGCTAAAAATATCCAGGACACTTCAAGTTTATAACCTGGGGCTTACTGAGTCTCTAAAGAATTAGGAATATTAGGTTTTGGCCTAATATTTTTTTGTTATTATGTCCTCATTTCTCAAAACCTTCTTATAAATCAAAATTTAAGAGTCTGTCAATGCTAACATCACTGGTGCCTGTTTGTTTCTGTTTTTGATGCTAAGAATTACTTGAATCAAGAAAAAAAGGTAGTCTAGCTCATTAACAGATGAGTCTTAAACCTTCTCTTCCACAAAGGCTTATAGTTACAATAGTGTTCATATACAGCATCTCACTAATTTTCTCAACCCTGTGAGATTAAATGTCACCATGAAGAAATTTAGGGTCAGAGAGCTGACTTGTCACTAGGCATGTGTGCAGCGAATGGTGGCATAAGGCCTTGAACCCAGCTCTTCTGCCTTTCATCACGCACTACTCATGGTGAACTGGGAATACAGAGAAACTCAGGGGGCTGTCACTTATGAATGCTTAGGAAATCACATGGAAAACTCACATTCCTCCCCTCCCCATGCCCCCACCTTTAATCTACCCAGTGGACTTGACTGTTGAAGTCCATCCTTAGGGAGGAAATACGGTGGTGTCCTTAGGAATAATATCAGTTTGGGTGGGGGGAGCAGGTCTGTGGCGAGAGATGGAAGAAGAAACCGGCACCAAGTGTTGGCAAGATGACAAGTACAGGTGTGCCCACCTCTTCTCCAAAGCTGCTCTTAGTGTGTACGGCCTGGCCTCAGGCACCTCCGAAGTGTCCTACCCAAAGGCAATCTACAATGACTAAGAGCGGTTCAGGTGGTTTACTTGCCTTTCCTTTTCCCTGGGTTCTACTAAAAAACTATGGCTTAGCACCCCCTCACTTGGGGAATAGACAAAAGAATCTTTAAAAATCTTCATGAGAAGATGTGCACAAATTGTTAACAGGATTACCCCTGGGAAGCAGATTTTCACTTTTGACCATGGGTGTAGTACTTGACTTTTTAGGATTGCATATTAATTTGAAATAACAATTAGTTTATTTATTTATTTTTAAGTATATTTTATTGATTATGCTAATACAGCTTTCCCAATTTTTCCCCCTTTATCCCCTCTCCGCCTTGCATTCCGCAACCCTCCAGCAACCCCCCCCCCCCCCCTTAGTTCATGTCCATGGGTTGTACATATAAGTTCTTTGAATTCTCTGTTTCCTATACCATTCTTAACTTGTCCGTCTATTTTATGCCTACCAACTATGCTTATTCCCTGTACCTTTCCCCCCATTCCTCCCCTCCCCTACTCCCCTGAAAACCCTCCATGTGATGTCTATTTCTCTGATTCTATTCCTGTTCTAGCTGTTTGCTTAGTTTTTGTTTTTGTTGTTTTTCTTTTATGTTCTAATGTTGATGGTTGTGAGTTTGTTATCATTTTACTGTTCATAGTTTTTGATCTTGTTCAATTTCTTAGATAAGTCCCTTTAACATTTCACATAATAAGGGCTTGGTGATAATGAACTCCTTTAACTCAACCTTATCTGAGAAACACTTTATCTGCCCTTCCATTTTAAATGATAGCTTTGCTGGATAGAATAATCTTGGATGTAGGTCCTTGCCTTTCATGACTTCAAATATTTCTTTCCAGCCCCTTCTTGCCTGTAAGGTTTCTTTTGAGAAATCAGCTCATAGCCTTATGGGCACTCCTTTGTAGGTAACTGTCTTCTTTTCTCTTGGTGCTTTTAGGATTCTCTCTTTATCTTTAATCTTGGGTAACTTAATGATGATGTGCCTTGGTGTGTTCCTCTTTGGGTTCAACTTCTTTGGGACTCTCTGGGCTTCCTGGACTTCCTGGAAGTCTATTTCTTTCACCAGATTGGGGAAGTTTTCCTTCATTATTTTTTCAAATAAGTTTTCAATTCCTTTCTGTTTTTCTTCTCCTTCTGGCACCCCTATGATTCGGATATTGGAACGTTTAAGGACATCCTGGAGGTTCCTAAGCCTCTCTTCATTCTTTTGAGTTCTCGTTTCTTCATTCTGTTCTGGTTGGATGTTTATTTCTTCGTTTTGTTCCAAATAGTTTATATGAGTTCTGGTTTCCTTCCTGTCACTGTTGGTTCCCTGAATATTTTGCTTTATTTCACTCTGGGTGTCTTTCATTTTCTCTTTCATTTTGCAACCGAGCTCAATCAGTTCTGTGAGCATTTTGATTACTAGGGCTTTGAACCATCAGGTAGGTTGGCTATCTCCTCATCACTTAGCTCTCTTTCTGAAGTTTTGCTCTGTTCTTTCATTTGGGCCATATTTCTTTGTCTCGGCACACCTGTTAAATTGTCAGGGGGCAGGGCCTTAGGTATTCACCTGGGAAGGGCAACCCTCTTTGCTGCATTGTGGCGCTATCTGTGGGGAAGGGGCCAGAGAGAGAACAATGCAGCTCACCTGCTCGGCTCTAGCCCCACTTTCCACCAAACTCTCCTGTGAGACTGGGAGCTGCTCCCACCATGGCAACCCTCACTGTTGTCCACAGTCAACTCTGAGTCTCAGATTCCCGTTCAGCCAGTCCTGCCCGCACGGTCCGCTTCCTTGCCTCGGATTCTCCCAGCCAGCCCCCGCCTCGCAGTGAGGTCTGGTCCACCGCCTTGCCTCTGGTTTTCTCTGCCTGCCCAGCTGCCTGGCTCCTTCCTACAGGTCTGGTTGACTGTTTCTTTAATTCCTTCATTGTTGGAATTCCATGCAGTTTGATTTTCTGGCACTTCTGGTTGTTTATTGTTTTTAAATTGGTTGTTATTCTCCTTTTGGATTTACAAGGAAGCGAAGGGTTTCTATGTACACCTCCATCTTGGCTGGAACTTGAAATAACAACTAGTTTAAAATCTATATAAGCTCTATCAACTATACAATGAAAAAAGTCAGTATTTCTACCTCTTGACTTTTTTTTACAAAAACTGCAATTGACATATTGTACTATTACTTTACTTTTTCAATTTTATGTGGAAAAGCACTTTGAAAGGTAGCATAAGTTGATAGTCTACCATTTAAAGTCAACTGACACCAATTTGTATTTTGACTCCCTCAATAATTTGCTACGTGACCTTAGGTAAATCACTTAATCTCTCTGAACTTGGGTTTCCTATAATACAAGTTGACTAAATAATGCCTATAGGTTCTCTCTAATCACTGATGGATTAAATCATTATTTCTATGGTATCATTGCTAGTAGTTTCTTGGTGGCCTTTCTCTTCGCCTTTTACCAGAATTCTCAGCTATGTAAGATACTCCCCAGCCTCCCTTATAGTCAATGAGATCGGAGCAGAAGTGACGTTTGCTACTTCTAGATTGTACTTGTAGAAGCAAAAAGCATGTCTTTCTCTTGAACCTTTCCCTATTTTTGCTTGTTGAAATGTTGATCAAGGAGACGTATTGGCAATCCACCTTCAACCATGAGGAGAGGGAAATGCCATCAGGAATGGCAGAGACAGAAGGAACTTGGGCACTTAACACTATAAAACTGCCTTATCTCTACTTGTTAGAATGTTCTAAGAGAGAAAAATACAACTTTTTTCTTGTTTAAGCTACTTTTGATAAGGTGGGTTTTTGTTTTAGCAAAGTTGAAATTTGGAATTGCAAGAGAAAATCAGGTTTACTCTACTTCCCCAACTATGTTTCAATTGCCTATTTTTAAAATAATCGTATCTTGTTTTAAAATTTTTTTGAAAAATTATTTATTGATTATTAGAGAGAGAGAAGGAGGGAGAGACAGAAACAGTGATTTGTTGTTCCACTTATTTATGCATTCATTGGTTGCTTCTTGTATGTGTCCTGATCAGGGATTGAATCCACAACCTTAGTATATCAGGATGATGCTCTAACCAACTGAAATACCTGACCAGGGCTCAACTGCCCTTTTTTTTTTAACTCCCTAGTTCAACCATGTCTTCTCTTGGCACTGACTGTGGATTTAAACAAATATGTGGTCCCACTGGAAATCACAATCATAAACTCTAAGCACATCTTGGTTATGACTGATAGCTTGTTTCTATGGTTCATTGATGGCCAGGCATTAATCTGTGCACATATCTTATTAAACACCCAGTACTGAAAATTCTTTGAGTGAAGGACCTGTGTCTTGTTCATTTGTAAATCCACTATATAGCATCCTTCACAGAGCCTGACATATTGCAAATGTACAATAAATACATGCATGGTTTTGATGTTAGGGAAGCCAAGTGCCCTGAGAAGACTTGGCAATATCTCTGCCCAGCAAAAGCACACAAAGAGGGGGAGAGAGTTGAACCCAGACTGTATCCTGAATGATGTTGAATTCTAACCTGTAATATATCTCACACTTGAAAGTACAGAATTAGAGCCAATAGTGACAGGTTGCACAGTTCTCCAGTCACACTTCCATGTTACCTTTATGATCTAAAATACGTGGAACAAACTTTTGTTACCAAAGGTGATCCACAACTGACTATTCATTGCAATCTTAAAGATCCTTAGTGACACAATTAATGTTCCCTACTTCTACTGAAAAAGTAATATGTATAAAATATGCAATATTAAATAATTATATAACATTACTCTTATATATAAATAAATATGTAGAAATAGAGAAAATATGATATGTGCTACCTAGACTTACTTATATATGCTTTAGGTTACTCAGGCAGCCCTAGTTTATACCTGCTGTCCTGGCATAATTAACGCCACTTTCAATCTCAGAAGTGTTCCAATACGGTCACTCTAACTAGATTAGATGCAAAGGGGATCTTATGTGAGACAGAGGATAATGAAGTGCTGAAGTGGAGTGGGGATACCAGAAAAGGTTATGGCATTTTCTTTGCTGGAAGCTCCTAAAATTTATCACTCAACTAAATATTATAAGAAAATGTGTCATATCCAAGAGAATAGACCAAAAATTTTGTTTCTGATGTTGTCAGAAACACACATTTTAAAGTATGTCCTGGATAAACTGATGGTTCTATGGATATAAACTCATGTTTAATATGTCCAGAAGTTCCTAATTTATGCTTGGATTATTTGCCCTAATGTCTTTAATGAACTCTAAGCTATATTCTTGATTTTTGTTTACATTTACTTTCTCAAACCATAAGCAGATGTCATAGTCTACTGAGTGTCTCTAAAATAGTATGAGTCATTCCCAGTTATCTGTCATATTGTCAGCATCCCCCAAGAATAAGTCACAGAGGACATGTAGGCAAAGCTTGCCAAAGGTTGAAAACTGAAAATGAAATGTCATCAACGCCCCTTGACTAATAGCTTTTGTTAAAAAAAATTCTAGCTCATATATCCTACATTTTTGTGTTCCATTTCATTTCTATGGCTTAATTATAAGCTCCTGCCTCCCTTGTTTTTGTGGTGCAGACTGCCAACTGTTCCCCAATATCCATGCTCTCTTTTCCTATGGCAATAGTGCTTTTTCCTTCTATTCCACACTTTTTTTGCTGGTAATATGCTGCCAGCACATTTGACAGCCCCTAGGAAGCCAGGCATGGCCATCTGACTAAGTTTTTGACTTCTGAATGTGAGCAGAAGGTGTGTATATTATTTTTACACTGTTTGATTAGTGGAAACTTCCTGCTCTTGACTGTTCTCTTTCCCCTTCCTGGGAACCAGACTCAAGATGTGTCAGCCGCCCAGCTTTGACCATGCAGATAAAGACAGTTCTCTAGGAATTTGTTAACCCAGGTGTGGTCCTTGCACTAGCAGCATCAGTATCATCTGAATGCTTTCTAGAAATACAGAATCTTGGGCCCCATTCCAGGCCTACTACCTGAATCTGCATTTTGGTAGGATCCACAGGTGATTTAAATGCACTCAACATTTGTTTTTTTATTGTACTTTTTACATTACCATTTATCCCTCTTACATCCCCTTTCCCCCCACATTCACCACACTATTGTCCATGTCCCTGAGTCCTTTGTCCTTCTTGCTCGATCCCTCTACCCACTAACCTCCCAACCATAGCTGTCAATCTGTTCTCTATCTATGAGTCTGCCTATTTTGCTTGTTCAGTTTGTTCATCAGATTCCACATAGGAATGAAATCATATGGTATTTGTTTTTCTCTGACTGGCTTATTTCATTTAGCATAATGTTCTACAGGTCCATCCATGCTGTTGCAAAGGGTAAAATTTTCTTTTTCTACAGTCGAGTAGTATTCCGTTGTGTAAATGTCCCACAGTTGTTTTATCCACTCATCTACTGATAGACACTTGGGCTGCTTCCATACCTTGGAAATTGCAAATAATGCTACAATGAACATAGGGGTGCTATGTTCTTTTGAATTGGTGTTTTGAGTTTCTTTGGTTATATTCCCAGAAGTGGTATCACTGGGTCAAAAGGCAGATCCACTTTTAATTTTGTGAGGCATCTCTGTACTGCTTTCCACAGTGGCTGCACCAATCAAGTACTGCCTTAGAGGAGGATGATGGATCAACAGGATGGAAGGAATCTAGGTCTTAACTATTTTGTTGAGCAGAGCTGTCTGCCAGCCTGGTCTGCCTCAGGTAGACTAATATGAGAGAGCAAAATAAAATTTTTTTTTTATTTAAGCCATTGAATTTGAGGGTCTCTTTTTGACTTGCCGCATGCATGATTTTTAGTCTTGTAATAGCAAATCTACTTTTTAAATCTCTGCCAGAGTCTTGTGTAGAAAAAGATGAGAAAGGGTATTTTCTTTCAGAATATTCTAGAGTACTTCTTCCACTCTTTATGAAAGTACCTAAATTTAACTCAATCTATGTTGATTTATCTCCGACTGGGTGAGTGGGGAGTGCTCTTACTTCATCCTCCAGGGTATTACCTTGTACATTCCAACGATCATTTTTGATCTTCTTGAGGATGCTGAGTTAAGAAGCTCGATATAAATATTAAATGAAGTGAATACACAATGTCTCCGGAGATGGTTTCATCATTTTTTTTTCCAGAAGACCCAAACCCTAACTATCAGCACTAATCAAATAGACCACATTTATTTTAAAGTACATTGGGGCACGCACACCTTACTTTTAATGTATACACTCACCCATTATTTAATTTAACACCAATTTCTCCTCCCTCTCAATCTCTAGTTTGGCAAATATGTTTTCTAGACTAGCAATTCCCCTCCTTCACTCCAACACATATTTACTTAATGCTTCCAGAGTGCTAGGCATTATATTACATGCTGGAAAAATAATAGTGAATAAGATAAAACAAATCTGACCATATGTAGCTTATAGTCTAATTAGGCAGAGAACAAATGAACAAGTAATTACAAAGAAAGAATGTTAAGAAATGAAAAGAAATTAAAATGCTTTTAATATTGTTCATTGCCTGAATAAGTGGAGAAATAAATTAACCATTAACACTTTCTCTCCAAGCCTCCAGGGTGATAAGGAGCACAGTTGCCTTATTTTTCCTTTCCTGCCTCCCTTACTGCTTTGTGTTTATTGTTGGTCTTTGTGCCTGTGCAAGAGAAGTTGGTTAATTATCCAGTGAAGAATAAGAATTTAGAGCTAATACAAATGGAAAATGACTGGAAAGAAATTTAGCAAAATGAAAATAGTTGCATTTGGTGGTAAGATTGTGGCTTATTTTACTCTTTTCCTTGTCATTGAAATATTGATTGTACAATACATTAAAACTGGGCATAAGAAGGGCACGTTTGTGTGTTAATCTTTTTTATTACCTTATAAGACAAGTGAGGTTGCATTTCCTGTGCAATACCAATACCTCATTGGGCTCCACTAGCACTGACTAATGTCATTTTCCTTCATTGTTGCCTAATGCAAATAAGCCACTGCAACATCTGATTTCTGGTATTTGTTCCATAGAGGGCTCAGATGTGATTTCTGTATTACCAAACAACTCTGAGTTTTGTATAGTATCTTCACTTAGTGCATATACCTGGTAGTCTTCACTGAGGTATCAATCAAAGGTCAAGGCCTTTTTCACAACATCACTGATCTTACTGGAAAATTCATGGATAGTGAGTAGGTCAGACAGTGGAGCTGTAATTAATGAAAAAAAGAGGAAGTTGCTCAGGACAGGAGATAAATGGCGAGACAAACAAAACAAACTGCTGTTGGATAGGGCACTTCTGAAGCTGGAGTTCTGCCCAGAGAAAACCACGCTGGTGATGTGTTGCTGCATAAGGAACCATCCTCAAATCAGTGACTTAAAATAACAACAGCCGTGTTTTTGCCCATGATTCTCCCATTTGGAGAGGTCTTGGTGGGGGTAGCTCATCTCTGCTGCAGATGGTATTGGCTGGTGTAGCTCACCGGGGCTGGAGGATCTCATGTGGCTTCACTCATGTGTCTGGAGCTCCAGCTGGGGTGGCTGGAATGTTTCTCTCCATATGGCCTCTCTGTCCAGCAGAGTAGGTGGACTCCTTCTCGTGCTGTCTCAGGGTTCCCAAGAGAGTGAAAATACGAGCTTCAAAGCTTTTCAAATCTTGCTGCAGTGTTACCTCTGTTTCATTCTCTTGGTCAAAGCAAGTCACAAAGCCATCCCAGATTAAAGAGAAAAGAAAATAGACTCCACTTCTAGATGAGAGGCCCAGCAGACATATAGGAATGAGAGGGTTATTGGTGGCATCTTTGCAGATAACCTACCACACCCTTAGTAACAGCCACTGAAAACCCACCGAGCACCCACGACCATCGTGAGGTTTACAGTGGAGAGGGGAGGTTAATGCCGCAAATGCTGTGCAGGTAGAAAACATGAATCACCCTACTCAGCTTTAAGATTATGATTACAACTGCTAAAACTGAAAGGTCTACAATTTGTTAACTTTAACAAGTTAATGTCACGTTAAATTATCATTTGATACTCACGTCAACCTGGGAGGTTTGCACCTTTTCTCAAAATACAACTGAAAAAAAGAAACAACAGGCATTTTTCTTTGTCATATCTTCTCATTTAACCTATATTTACTTTGCAACTTGTACGTATTTATATATTTCTTTGTTCAGTTTATTTCATTTGTTTTGGTTTATTGTATATATTCTTATAAGCTTTCTAATGCTACGAGGTGGATATATTTTACTTATCTTAAAGCAGGTTGAGGGAGGTTTAGTAACTTGATCAATATTACATGGTAATGCAAGACAGAACCTAACCTGGTTCTGTCTTAAGAACTTAACTTTTCTGGACCTGAGAGAGCTAAAATAATCAAGTCCTGAGTGTATCTCCATTTTAAGTTTTCTTAAACACCTAGGTTGTGCCAGGCTCACATGATTATTAAACACAGAGAAAATTGAATATAGCAAATAATGTTATGAAATAATATCTTATTTCAACTAGTTTTCTTGATTTAAATTCACTAAGTATTTACTAAGTGATACCTCTATACCAGGTACTGATTTGTGTGCTTGGAACACATAAGTGAATCAAACAGGTATTCCTACCCATGACGAACTTAACTTTCTAAAAATGGCTCTCTCTCTCAGTCTTTTTCTCTCTCTCCCTCTCTCTCTAAAAATCAATAAATAAAAAATTTACAAACAGCCCTGATCGGGAAGCTCAGTTGGTTAGAGAATTATCCTGATACACCAAGTTTGTGGGTTCAATCCATGGTCAGGGCACATGTAAGAATTAACTAATGAATGTATAAATAAGTGGAACAATAAATTGATATTTCTCTCTCTCTTTCTCCCTTCCTCTCTCTCTCTCTAAAGTGAATAAATAAACTTTTTAAAATGGCATCTTGTACATAGAAAAAAAACCCAAATCATTTCATTGTGGGGGAAAAAGGACTTGCAAGTTCAACTGTGCAGGAGATTGTGCAGGAGTTTATAATGACAGTTTTTATGCAATCATTACTTTTTAAAAAAATTTTGTCAAAGGAAAGTGAACTCGGGCATTCTCTCCTGGAGTAACAAATCTGAGCTTACCCCCTGGCAATATTTCTCTCGGCCTTAAACCCCTCTGGGCATGTGGATCACAGTAGTGATTTTCATAGAGACTCACAATTCATAACCTAAAGACTTCTTCATGTCTCCAGCACTGCTCCTCTCCCTTTAGGCAGAGTCAGAAAGTGAACTCCTGTGTTTCATGGGTGACCTTTCGCTTTCTTCTTACCCTTCAAAATTGAACACAGGTATAGACTAAAGTCTAATAAACATCCATTTGAGGCTATGGATCAGCCATTAAAGGATATCTTTTATCATTGCACTATTTTATTTATCACTTTTTTAGTTACTATTTTTCACTCATTATAAAATTAGAAGGGCAACCGCAATCCGCTATTCACATAATAGAACAAACTGAGATTGTTGCCGTCCTGGCAAGAGGCACCATCGTTTGCGACTTCAAACTCTTGCTCTCTGTGTGGTATGCGGACGTCATAAATTAGCTTAGCGCTGCCTTATGAGGAGTGTCAATGTGCAATGTATATAATTTCGTAACTTGAAAAGGTACAAATATGAAAATTTAAGAACCATCTTTATGAGAACAGCTCATGATCCCAAAGTTCTTATAGTTCAGCTAAGAATGCCAGAAGGCACTGTAAAAGGACAAGTGACACTGCAGGGCACGATAGGACAAGAGCCTAATAAATGATTCGAGGACTAAATTGATGGATGGGGAAAGATGTAGGGTATTTTGGTGCAGATACTATACTACGTACTTGAAAACATTGTTTCATTTATTTTTTTAAGATTTTGTTTGTTTATTTATTTATTTTTAGAGAGAGGGGAAGGGAAGGAGAAAGGGAGAGAAACATCAGTGTGTGGTTGCCTCTCGTGTGTCTTCCACTGGGGACCTGGCCCGCAACCAGGCATGTGCCCTGACTGGAATCGAACCAGCGATCCTTTGGTTCACAGCCTGTGCTCAATAAAACATTGTCTTATTTAATCCAAGCTATAAACAATTATACTGATTGGAATGAATGTGATTGAAACACAAGAACTGTTAAGAAACTTGCTTATGGACATATGATTAGAAAGAAATAAATCCAGTTTTTCTAATTTTAAAATCCAAATAACTAACATTGAATTGATTAACAATTCAAAGTACACCGAATTCAACTGAACTGAACATTTTCCTGATCTTCCTAGCTTTTTCATAAGGCTTTGAAGATATCCAAAGGGATGAACTTGGAATTGGAAATACCTGAGTTTGAACCTTGAATCTGCTATTTTAAAGGCAGCACTTGGAACCAGTCATTCTTCACATCTTTAAAATAGAAAGGATGATACATACCTGCTATGGAGCCTTAGGGGTTAACCAGACACCTCAGTGAATGGCACCCGCAAAGCCCCCAGTAGGGAGAAGGCCCAAGTAAATGATTACAAGTTGAACGTGGCGTGATTGTTGTTCCCACTCCATCGGAGGCTGAAAACAATAGAAGAAAATGAACAATTATCCCAGTCTGGTTCTTACATGTTCACAGGCTCACAGAAGGAGCTAGAAATAGTTCTCTAAATGAGGTTTGGGAATTCTTTGTGGATTTCAATTACCCTTCCCAATCCTGGACCTCATTAGCACACGCGGTTGAAAACCGGCTGTACATAAGGACAGCTGGAATACTCAGCTGGGAGGCAGTTCCTTAGGTGTTACTCATTCCCCATTCTCTCAAAACCCACCACACCACCTCTCAAACACACCGTGTCAGGAGCTGGGGAGAAAGAACTGAAATTCTTCCACGACTATATTTCCTGTGATCTCAGCCTACATGGGAGCTTTTGCTTCATGCTGTGTATTTTTTATAACGTGTGGCTAAGCAATGGCAATATGAAAGGTCTTGCAGAAATTCTGATATTGCCTTCCTTAGTACGTGCATTCTTAACGAAGGACAGTATTTCCATGGAGGTGAAAATTGGTTCTGTGAAGGTGAGAAAAGCAGATCTACAGGGGTTTGTGACCCTTCACATCACATAACTAGATATAAGAACATCTGTGGTATTCAGAGGTCACGGAGAGGGGTCAGTTAGGGGGAGAAGTCCAAAGAAGGCTTCTGAGGGAGGTGACAATGAAATAAAAGTTGAGAAACACTGCCTTTGAGGGAATGTGAAGTTCTCCAGCTCAGTGTTTGACGCCAGGAAGATGCCAGGTGACAGGGGACAGGACTATTCTTGGTGCTTCATTCTGTGACGGCAATTTTGGTGGTTTCAATTCACCACGATCGTGGTTAAAGAGATGGGCCCCGAAGCCCAGTTCAGCCACATGCAGCTGTGTGATCTTGGGCCAGTTAACTAGCCTCTCTGAGCCTAACACGTGCTTCCCCTTGTGAAATGAACACTGTAGCACCTGACACTTATGTCGTGTGAGGGACAGAGGGTCTGGCCTCCACTTAAAAAGCAGAGTCCTCAGACATCTCACACCTTTGGAAAGAGTTCTGGTGCCCTTTAATCCACGTCTTCTAGGTGTGCAAGTCCAGCTGAACATACTTTTTCTTGACTTTGAAAATTTTGAAAGACATAGATTGTATAGAAGTATAATAAAGAACATAGATAATATATATTCCCACAACAGGAAAAGTTCATTTATGTTAGCATTTTGTCAAAATTGCTTTATCTTCTTTTCATGTATAAAAATTTTCAATTATACAGCATATATATAGAGATAGATAGATAGACAGATAGATACTCTCTTTTGTCTTCTTTATCCATCCAGCCCTAACATTGTAAAGCAAACTTTTAAAAAGTGCTTAATGCCTGCTAGGTGTAATTTCCTTAGAGGTACTCTTTCTGAAAGGAGCCTGAGAGATTAACTGTCCCGCAAAGAAAAACTCTCTACCCAGACAAGGTAAATGTCATCATTCAGATTAGGAGCCAAATGACATTTTCTCCATTAACTGAAACAATATTTCTTGTGCACATAATGTTTTTGTAGGGAGAGCAGAGCTGCAGCACCAGGTGCAGAAGTCGGCTCTTCAAAGTGAAAATCCTGGTAGCTGCATGTAAGTTATCTGTTGCTGTGCTTAAAGTGGCATTGTAGACACTTCTCACAAATGTTAATGCCTAACCCACTTCTCCAATGGTGGCATTTGTCGGTGACTCAGTCCTTTTGTCTTTTGAGTGTAGATCTCAGCAGAGGTCGTGGTGATCAGACCTGGGAACACCCTGGTTTGCACACTGGCCAGACATCCCAGCAGCGGAGGTTTCGGCAGCTGACAAATGCTTATTAAGAGGCAAAGGACTGAAGGCCTTGAGTCTTGAGTAAGGCAGCCCTTGGGTTTCTCAGGCACCAGTCTGTGACCCCAAGGACTGGAATCTTATCTAGAGGGCAGACTGTCCTCAGGTGTGGTTATCTAGTCATCCTACTGAGCCACGGGGAAAGTTTGTTTGGATAACTCGGGCTGTGAGATAATGGCCACAGCCTGGGAATGGCATGTTCTCCCCTGAGAGTACCGCTCAGATCTTGGAATTGGGCTGAGAGGAAGAAGGAGCATGTGGGGCTCTTGCAGAGGTCTGGAAAACAGAGCTGTGGAGTGCCCCACACGGTTTTAATTATGGCTGGAACATGTTTTCTTTTCTTTTCTTTCTCTATCCTTACTTTAAAAGAAAAAAAAAATTTAAATGTTTTGTTATAATCCATTAAACTGTAATTACTGATACAAATAACAACAACAATAATACCTACCACGTATTAAGCACTTCTCCAGGGCCAGGCCCAGCATCAAGCCTCTCTCTCAACAGCGCTGGGAAACAGGGGGTGATACCTCCATTTGACAAGTGGGTCCTAGTTTTATTTGTTCATTCACTCACTCACTCACTCACTCCCTCCCTCCCTCCCTACTCAGAGAACATTTACTGAGCCTTTACTATGTGCAAGGCCCTGTGCCCATGTCTCAAAGAGTTGAGAATCTACCACAACTAGCAAGGGGAAATGCCATCACTAAATGTCACATTTTTATTTTGTTCATTAGAAGTAGATGGACGTAGCCCTGGCTGGTGTAGTTCAGTGAATTGAGCGTGGGCTGCGAACCAGAGGGTCGCCAGTTCGATTCCCAGTCAGGGCACATGCCTGGGTTGCGGGCCAGGTCCCCAGCGGGGGCCAAGTGAGAGGCAACCACACATTGATGTTTCTCTCCCTTTCTTTCTCCCTCCCTTCCCCTCTGTCTAAAAATAAATAATAAAAAATAAAATCTTAAAAAAAAAAAAAAAGAAAGAAATAGATGGAGGGAAAGGGTAGCCCCTCAACCAGGGAGAAAGTCATAGTACTGGCTTTTCAGCACATGTCAAAAGAGAAAAAAAGTCTCGCTAAATTTGTTTTTATTTCCAAACAAACTCCTGCGGTAAGGAGAAATAGGATGGAGAATAATGAAGCTAAATGTCTTTGCAGAGCCTGCAGAGAGGGAAAGACACCAGCTTAGTGCCCCTTTCCCAGCACCCTCTCCTCTGGCTATTTCCTAGGGCTTCCTGCTGACCTGTCAGAACAGCACCTGTGAAGCACGTACTTGCTTGTCTGTCTCCAACAGACTGTAAACAAATTGCGTTCAGGCTCCTTGGAGGCAGAGGGTGTCTGCTTTATGTTTTTTTCTGCCAGTACTTGAAGCATTTTGAAAGGCTTACTTGATTTGATTAAAATGAACAGAGGAATGAATGAATGGGAGCGTGGGTCTTCTTGGTGATTCCCTTGCACACACATAAGCATGGACACACAGAAGACAAGATCATACCAACTCAAGACTATTGAACTGGTTATGTACGGTGCTGGCTGTGTACTGGAAATATCAGGGGGAATGCTGTGTCCAGTACATGACTGTCTAACCACTATACTGTACACCTGAGACCAATACAAAATAATAGTGAATGAAAACTGTAATTGGAAAAAGTGTTAAAAAGAAAAAAAGGAAAAAAGGAAAGGAAAAAAAAAATCACACAAATTCACAAATATTCCCAGAGAGAGGAGGACACGGCTCTCATCCCTGGAGTCCTCCCTTGGCTGGCCCAGCCATTCTGTGTGGCCACTTCTTCCATCCCCGCCCCCTCCCAAGCCCAGCGCTACCCGCTCAATCCTGTCACCAGCCCGTCAAACCGCTCTTTCCCAGCTGACACAGGAGAGCTTACTGAAAGCTTATTGAACAGTATGCCCAGAACAAGACCATGGCAGCTTTCAGAAGTCCTGGCATTTTTTGACTGTACATGGCCCTGGAAGACGTTTTGCCCAGCATTTTTTTGTCTTTTAGGAGAAACTCTTATTTGGGGGAACTTTCACCTAGGTAGGAGAGAGACTGGTAGGCTTCTGAAAGAGAAACTCAGGATCCAGATATGAAGACCTTTGAGTTTCCTCATTGTTCAGGTGTGCGTTCAGGTAGGTGTGAGGGAACAGAGGAACTCACTTTACAGTGTGTCTTTGTTGTCCTCCAGGGAGTCCAACCTGTGGCCCCTTGCAGCCCAGGATGGCTATGAATGAGGCCCAGCACAAAATCATAAATTTACTTAAAACCTTTTTTTGCTTGTCAGTTTTAATTAGTGTTTGTGTATTTAATGCGTGGCTCAAGACAACTCTTCTTTCAGCATGGCCCAGAGATGCCAAAAGGTTGGACACCCCTGTACCTAGACAGTCTGCTAGATGCTTAAGTGAGACGGCTCATCTAATCATCATGAAAAAGAATGAACATAGATGCTATGATTCTCATTCTGCAAATGAGCAAGCTAAAGCCGAGAATGGAAAGGGACCTGCGCAAGGCTATTAGTTAAGAATAGACCACCTTTGGAACTATTCAGGGTCCTAATACTGGGCCCGTTAGGTGAGTTTTCATTCTCCCTATCTAATATCTATTGTATACACAAAATACTGTCCTTAGCATTACCGAGAAAATCCAAAGGTGGGGTAGATACACTCTTTGCCTTTAAAACACATATATTAGAATATGAGGAAGTAATAAAAGTGCATACATCTGTGGAAATGCTTTAAAAGAAGTACAGTTAACTCTCAAAAAACATGGGGGTTAAGGGCATTGACCTGAACAGCAGAAAATCCACGAGTAATTTTTGACTCTGTAAGTGGGCCTTTTGTATTCACAGATTCAGCCAGCCATGGATGGAAAATACTGTTTTTGATCTGTGATTGGGAACCTGCGGCTGGGAAAGTGTGGCTGAGTATCTGCAGCTGGGAACTGTGGCTGGGAATGGAAAATCCTGTTTTCACTTCGCAATTTGTTGAACCTGTGGCTGCAAAACCCCAGATACAAAGGGCCAACTGAAGTTGTTGGAAAAAATCTGAATATAGGAGGGCCTGCCCAGTTCAAACCCATGCTGTTCAAGGTTCAACTGTGTAAGCAAATGTCTTGGAAAGTCGGGAGGAGAAAACTCATCCCAATGAAAGAAAAATGAAGCATTTGAGCTGGGCCTTAAAGAGAGAGTTTCATGTCCCTAGGCAGCACTGATGCTGTCAGAGAGGAAAACATTTCCTCTGCTCTCATAGATTCAATCACTGAGGGACTGTGACTTAAACTGACAAAAGACAGAGTATCGAGGAAGGAGATACAATTTTGTTCACAAATGTACGATGTACCCATAGGAGTGAACAGAAAAATGTGACTCAAGGAAGTGGTTAGAATTTGGGGCTTATACACTATCTTAATAGGGAAAGAGTGGGAAGAAGGGTACTTGAGAGAAAACATGGGCCTTTGGGGAATAGATAGGCGATATGATAATTTTGTGATAAAGAATGTTTAGGTGTGTTGCTGATTTCTGTTTGTCAGTGATGAGAGTCAAGCTTTCCTGGTTGTTTCCAGGGAGGGGATTTATGACAAGTTAAGTTCTTTTGGGAGGCTCTGCCTTTAGGCAGATAAGGGAGTTAAGAAAAAAAGCCTTCTCAAATGCCTTTAGCTCAACTTAATTTTTATACCACAGTGGAGTATTCTGGGACCCTACCATGCAGAGAAAGGTGATAATGTCTTAATTCTTATTACTGCTTTGTGGAAAACATGCCAGGAATATATCTAACTGTAGATGAAGCAGGATGTTTCGACAGGGTACTTCCGACTCCCTGACACTTGGAGACCTGAAAAAGCCAGCTGTTAAGTTTACGGTCACTGCTGCTTCTGTTCATCATCTTCATCTTCATCATCTCGCTCACTCTTCCCTAAGCCTGACTGAGGTCAGAGGTGAACTAAGGGAGAGCAATAAGCATAAAGGTTAGCACTGGGTTTGCAAATGATGATTGGCACATCACTTGAAGTTTGTATTAAAGATCTAAAAGCTTGGCTTTTTAAAGTCATAAAATAGTTGTAAGTTCTCAATATCTGTGGCATTAAAAATATTCATGTACTCACCCTACATGCTATGGGAAAATGTTTTTTTGTCTTACACTGACCTAAGTGTAAATGCTCAAGTAGGGTGACATGGCCATTTAAAATACAATTTTAAAGGGATTAATCTAAGGCTTATAAGTACGGTAATTTTCACCAGTGTGCGATAAGAATTTCTAAAACAGGTAATACCTAACTATTTACTCAGGGGCACTGACCTCTTTTCCTTTAGACTATCAAAAAAAAAAAAAAAAAAAAAGGCACAGAACAACAATAGCCGCTCTGTGTGATTGCCCATCTTGAACCATAAATACATAGGTCATAAAATAGAGTTGCACCTTATTGGTCACTTCACATAATAAGGTTGCATCTGATTTGTTTATTGCTGCTACCAGGAATCCTTACATATAAGCATTGGCACCTGAGTTTTTTAAAAAGTCACTTTGGAGCAAAAAGGATAGGTAATTACTATCATTATTTTTAAAATCAATCAAAATGATACCTCTTGTCAGATCGGCAAAAAATATAAAATTTTTGGTGTGCTGCAGGATTTCAGTATGTAGTTTATGTGTGCCATGAAATGAAAAAGGTCAAAAATAGCTGCTCTAGATGGGTTTATAAAATAGAAGAAGGTGTTTGTGGAATGACTCTCTGGGTCCTCTTATCCAGGAGCCATTGTGCTGGCTTGCAAATCTAGGTTCCAAAGTGAAAGGATGAATTTTCTAAGAAAAAACACAAGTTTAGATTTAATTATTGGAAAATGAGGGCAGAGACACATCAAAAGGAACCCCTGGAGTGAGAAGCATTAAAGATAACATTTTTCTGGAACTATAAAAGCCTTGAATTTTGACGTGTTCTGTAACTGACACCCAATGAGCCCTCAGGGTATGGAAACAGTACTTCTCAAAGAGGTATCTTAGACTAATTTGGGGAAAGTAAAAGAGTATAATTATTACATTAAATTTTTTTTTAGATTTAATAAACTCGGAATTACCTAGCCTAGTAAACATTCTGAAAATTCTTCTTCAGAAAAGAATAATAGCCATTATAAATATGATGATTGATATTTTCATGACTTCTGAAAAGCCTTTTCACAAATATTTCACTTGAAAACAATAATATCAACTTAGTATTTTCACCGATGACTTGTAAATTGGCCAGTCTAAAGAAATAGACTAGTGCTTAAAAATGCATTTTGCAAATTAATCTTTTTTCCCCTGATGACAATGTTTAAACATCAGTGTAATGCAAGCCCTTTCCTGTCAGAGTGTAAAGTGAAGAAAACAAAAAAGATATTTGACAATAAAGTGAAAATTAAAAATGAAATAAAAATACACAGTAGGACCACTGCTGGCCCGTAAGGAACACTTCTGGGATTGTGAAGAAACTCTCTCTTTTGGATGCACCTAGCCAAGCCACAGAACTCACCGCTTGGCAAGGGAAGCATGGGCCGGACCTCAGCCCCATGTCCTTTCCACCGGGCAGCACTGTATGAGGCACAGCCTCCCTAAGAGTATGTGTCAACCCTGCAGAATACATGAAAATCCGCTGCCATTTGTACACACACAAATGCGCGCATGCATGGACTATCTCCGAAAAGATACACAAGGAATGTGCATTGGGTGCTTTCAGGGAGAACTGGGTGAGGAAGGGTCCAAAGCAGACACGTTTCCTTGAATATTCTTTTGGTGCTTTCTTAAGTTGTGTAATTATAGTATGTACGCCTTACTTAATAAAAATAAAATAAAATTTTAAAGGATTTTAATTTTGAAATAGATGATAGAGCAATCCCATCACAAATGAATCTTAAAAAAACACAGTGCACTGAAGAGAGTATAGAGAAGAGTGGCCACTGGTGTGCAATGAACAGGAAAGGGTTTCCAAGGGAAGTGACATTGGTCATCTTTTGGGGAGGTGCTGAATAGGGTTCCAGTTAACAGACAGTGGGAGGCCTGAAGGAGGCATTTCAGGGAGAGAGAAAAAAGGGAGAGCAAAGCCTAAAGTTTAGCAAGGGGACCGAGCTCCTGGAGAGCCCAGGGGGCCTGTGTGTGGCATATGGGGAAAGGGTGGTGGATAAGGGTGGCAGGGATCTGGAATCATAATATGGAAAAGCTTGGTTTCTAGGTTTAGTTGTGTAAAGTTTGCATAGTAGATTAAAAAATAAAAGAGGTAGCTAGAGATGACAAGTCCCTAACAAATTTATATAGTATAGTTTTTGTCAGAAATAGGGCATTTTAAAAAAAATATCCTTATTAGATTAGCAAATGCTGGCAACATTAAATTGGTTGTTTAAAGTTGTATTTAAAAAAAAAAACCTTTTCCTCTCCAATTTCCTGCACTAAGTAGAAACCTAAGAGTTATTAATTAAATTATTATTGAATTTGAACTGTACTGGAGCCTAAAAAGCTTTAATCTCAATTCTGCTAAGTAAGAAACTGCAATATAGCAATAAATAGAATCAAGAAAGAGGAAAAAAAACCCATAATAATTAAAATTAAAATCTGAAAATGTGATTCTTTAGCTTACAGGTCAGGGTTTTCTATAACATAAGGCAAATGAAAATAGACTTCCAACACTAGATTATGAATTTCTGTATCGTAGGAGATTTTCTTTTTAAACCTTTAGACACATTAACTTAAAATTTCGTGTGCATAAGTGCTTTTCATAGGTCATTTTCAGAAAATGAACTGTGGGTGTCTTATACAGATTCTGGAGGAATAAAAAATGTATTTAAATGAAAATGAGCTTAAATTGGATAGATGTGAATGAAATGCTTCATAGAAGGTATCCATAGAAACCACTTAAAATAAAGAGAAATGTTAATTCTCTTTGTAAATTGAGCTCCAGGAATCAAAATGAGAGAGAGACATTTCATGTAGGTGTGAACAGACTTTGGCCTTATCTACATAAAACACACTAATTGACAATTATATATTTTTTGGCTCTGGTCTCAGCTGATAGTCACAATCAGTTTGTGGTCACATAATTGACGGAATTCACCTAATAAAATAGCTGCAAAGCAGTGGCCCGACTTGCTGATCTAATCAAGTGTGTGCCCAGGGAACCAGCACTGCGGTGTCCCGAACTTGCAGCAGGTTTCTCACCACGCAGGAAACTAAACTTTGTAGTAACCAGGTTATAGAGATTATTTAAGCAATTTGGGAACACCATTAAAGATCGTTTGTAAAGTAATTGGTAAGTTTTCCTATGCGAATTTCCAGAGAAAAGTTTCCATTTTCCTCATTCAATTCTAGGCCTGTGCATGAGCAGGCCTAGTACTTGGAATTCAATGTACTGCTTCTGTTTTTTTTATATATTTAAATAAATGTTTTTCTGATCACCACATTTTTTTAAGATTTCCTAATTTTCCCTTGTCATGATTACAAATGATGTCACTGAGCGATCGTTTCGGAAATGCTAACTGTTCATTATTACTAATTGTGATAATACACTATTGCTATCAGTGTAGCTGCTTTCGGCTCCTCCTCACTGTGGATAGTTCCATAATGAGTTACTTTACTCACTTCATGTTCCACCTGATGCGCCCCAGTCCTACTGTTTGTCATGACCAAACACTCTCAAACATTTTGGCTGCAAGACATCTTTATAATCTTAAGAATTACTGAGGATCCAAAGAGCTTTTGTTTATGTGGATGACATTTCACAATATTCATAATATTACAAGTTAAATTGAGACATTTAAAAATATGTTTTAAAATAACATATTCATTATATGTTAACAGAAATAACTTAATTTTTTATGAAAAATAACTTTCCCCAAATAAAAAACATTTCATGAGAAGAGCGGCATTGCTTAACCTTTTGCAAATCTCTTTACTGTGTCTGCCAACGGGAGACAGCTGGATTCTCATACCTGCTCCTGCCTTCCATCTGCTGCGGTGTCTCACTTCACGGAGCCCCTGGAAAACTGAGAGGAAAAAAGGCATCGACATGTTAGCATTATCATAAAACTGTCATAGTTTTGACCTGAAAGGGTATTAGTTGCCCAGGGGGCTTCCACCACACTCTGAAAACCCCCCTGCACACCCTGCATATGCAAGATTATTCCGTGGCTATGGGGCAACATGGTTTGCAGTCTACAACACTTCCCAGAGAAGAGTCTTGATTTATGTTGCTCTTCAAAGAAAGTGATAACAGTGATTGTTTATTATCGAGATCTCTTCCTATTTTACTTTCTCTGCAGGTCAGGAAATACTCATTTGGTGCTAGTGAATTAAGTTTCAAATTTAATAGGGAAGTCAAGGCACAGAGAAAATTGATTTGCTTGAGGTGGGCGCAGTGAGAGGCTGAAACTCTGGCCTCTGCTCTCAAACCGGAGCTCTTTCTACTGCACCACGACAAGTGCTGACATCTAACAGTGGATGTGCAGCACTGGGGCTGCCCTTGAGCCTACACAAACCCAGGTTAAAGCTCCTGCATCATTCCCAGCTAGCTGTGTAATCTTGGGGGCACTACCTCACTTCTATGTCCTCGGTTTCTTCACTTTGAAGTGGACACGATCCCTGTTTCATCTTAACATTTTGCCAATATTAAGTAAGATAACATTTTCAATGGTTTAAAATTGCTCCTGGCACTCAATAGACAGAGCTATTTTTATTAGCTGAAGTTACTCCTAGTGAACTACAGAGCATTTGGAGCAAAAAATTCTTCTTAGCCAGGGCTTGGCTCTTGTGTGTGTGAACTGCATCTGCCACTTGGATCCTGAGTTAATTAAAGGCTGGAAATCATTGCATGTCTCTAGAGGAGCTTAACATGCCTATGGTTGCAGGGAATGAAAGTAAAAAGTGTTAACTAGGAAACTTATGCAATCAAGGGTTAAAATAGCCTTGAATCGAAAGCCTAACAATTCTGGCCTCTCTGTCCTGTGATGCAAAGCCAAGCGTGTTTGCCTTTGTGAACCCAGGAATGCTTCTGGTGAGCCTTGTTCGTTGTGGAAACTGACATGATCAAAGTGGGGAGAATTAAAACGATCCATCAGAATAATAGTCAAGGCTGTAGATGAACTCCCCAGACGGAGCCTTGAACTTGAAGGCTCCCACCGAGGGCAGACAAGCCAGCTGACAGCAGCTGGGAAGGAAAGAAAAGCTTGTCTCTCCAGGCAGACGTGTGCAGCTGGGAGATAAAGACCCTGGGTGGGAAACTCTACATGAGAGTTCAGATACAGCGAGACAAAAGGTGAAATGCAATGCTGACCTGTGTACCTTAGGATTCTTGCAACACCAAGGACGTGGTTTTCAGGTGTCAGCTTTTAGAGTGGACTTACTAAGTGAGTGAAGCCGGCTCTTTTAGCATTAAAGGGGTGGGGGTGGGGAAGCTATGCTAATTGCAATGGAGATCCAGTGCCAATTGCACTGGTGTGTTCTGACGCGAATCATGCTTCTCTCCATATTAATTTCCAATTGTTAAAATTTCTCATTATTATTAAATGAAAGTATGTGTCCCCAAGTAGCTGGCATGATTTTGGATTGCTCACTTAGTCCTTTATCCCAGGATGAGGATTACTACAATTCTTTGATATTCTATCAACTATGAAATGACCTTAGAGACCCAACTGTTGCTAAGCTAGGATGCTTAAACATGACATCCAAGGAATCGTAAAACAAAGGGTTGGATAAGATCTGACAAAGTCCAGGCCTACTCACATATTTTAGAGATGAGGAAACTGAAGCCAGGACAGAGGAAATGACTTGCTCAGTATTATACTGTCTCCTGCTTTTCAGGCCAGTGCTTGCTTGTTGTCATGCCAAAGAACCCGCAGACAAAATAGTCAATTGGCCTAGAGTAATGCCCATCCTAAAGTGTCACCTTTTGGGCATCTGTAATTTGAAATGCTGCTGGGATATTACTCTGTATTTATTTTTTAAAATATTAGCAATTCAGCTTTATGTTTGCTTTTTGTTTTGATTTTTGTGTTTCTTGGCTTATTATTATTTGTTTAAATCTCTGCCCCTGCCAGGGCATACTTCACCAGTACTCTCCTGGATAGCAGCAGATAAATGCAGGATGAGGTTTTTATAAATATTACTAACATACCCAATACTGTACACAATGAGAGAACTTACTAATCATAATACTTTATGTCGAATGCTTTACAGATCACAAAATGCTGTCCACAAAATGTCATTGCCGCTGATCCAGTCTCAACCGGAGTCCCCATTCTGCAGTGCAGTAAAGGGAGAAACTTCATTCAGGTGAACAGTTTGCAAACTAAGGAAATGGAGCCTCTGGAGGAAACTGAAAGTGAGCTCCTTTAAGACAAAGAGGAGGCTGCTTATATTGAGAAAGTGCCTGTCCTAGTTCCTGATTGGTCTATTTTTATACAAACGGAGAATCCAAATTTGCAGTTTGATCCACACAGCACTGTCCTGATTGGTCAGAACTGTATATCCTGATTGGTCATTATGGAGTAGCTCTGATTGGTTGGTAGAGATGCAAATGAGGATATAGTTGCTCTGCTCCAGTTGGATGGTGCAGGCCTTAGCCCATTGGCTGAAATACAATTCCAAAAACTCCTTTATAAAGCTTGGCTCAGTAGGCAAGAACACAGTGCAGGAGGCTTGGAAGCCCAGTCTGTGGCTTTTCCATGAAATGCAAAGTGTGAGAGGCCTCCTGTAGATGCCTGCTGGACTCTGATTATGAATTTGGGCCCTCTTAACTACAAGGAGTCCTTTTTGACAGGCACATTCTTTCTCAGAGTCAACAGAACTTTTTAATCTCTTCTTCTGGTATACTCTACACAGTCCAATGAGGGAAGCAGAGCAATGATTGTCATCATTCATCTTATGGATATGCAGAGTGGGAGAGCTGAGCAGCTGGCCTCAGGTCATGGGCCTCAGAGCAGCGGGGCAGGGCCAAGCTTGGGGCTTCAGACCCTCAGGACTATCAGGTTTAGCACCTCAACTCTCACCCTGAACAGAGGCCCAGACTCCTGGGTTCCCAGGGTGCTTCTCTGAGCTCTGGACTTGGGAGTTTCAGGAAATTCTGCAAAAAGGCAGAGGGAGGGACTAGGACAATGGGAAAGAAATGCTCAGGCCAGGGAGAGGGGAAGGCAGTCTGGAAGTCGTGCATTTGAAAAGGTAAGAATTAGCCAAAGGTTTGAGTCTACAGACTTCAGAGATAAAACCCCAGGAAGAGGCTCATTCCTGTCCTTTTTCAGGGCTCCTAGCAACTGTTTCCTTGGGAAAATGTTTGATGTTTGCTTTTCTCTTTATCTGCCTTGCTGAAGCACCCCTGGCCTGAATCGATAAGGGGTTTGGTCTCAGTTTGCTTCCAGGCTTGGGCCCCATTCAGCACCAAGGTAGGGGAGAGCCTGCAGGCCTCCTGCAGAGGAGTCTGGAGACTGGAAGGGGAAAGTCCACTTGGCAGCACAGCAATCAGAGAAACCCCGGATCCCTATTGGGCTGCTTCTCTCTTTTCTGCCAAGGCTTTGCTCCAACTAATTTGCTGCTCAGGCCCTAACCCAGGTCCCAATCCTTTTCCACTCTTCCTTCAGATCTTCTCTTGTCCCAAAGGTCACCAAAGTAGGGAATCCACAAAAGAAAGCTGCCCCCCACCCGGTTTCTGTTTATCTTTGGAAGCCACTTACAGAACAAGAAGTGGGGCCCACAGATGGGGACCCTTCAGGAATGACCCTCATCCCCACCCCCTCACCCCAGTAGAGTTACCAAATGAGGCCAATTCATTCTCTGGAATGTAGCAGCCGGGGCAATGATGATTGATACTGACAGGGAAGCTTTCATGTAGCAATATCCCCGGCCACCGGCTGTGAGGCAAAGAGAAAGAACTCTCTGGAATTCACAACATTCCCTCTCCAATTAATCCCCCGCCACCCTGCTGTGTGTGAATGGGTTGTGCTGGGGATTGGTAGCTCTGATGTGGGGGATTTGCTGATTCCTCTGAGCCCCCTGAGGAGAGGTGATATGGAGAGCAAATAATCAGCATGCAGCGCTGAGGCGAGGTAATGAATTGGCTCGGCTGGGCCTGGCTTCACTATTTGTACACTTTTAGGCACCTCGGAAACTGCGTTTGCAGACAAAAACCTGGGCTGAGGGGCCCTCCGCCCCCGACCTTTTGTGGGCCTGGATTGCTGCTGCCTCTCACATTAGTTTAGTCTCAGAAAGGACAAGGAGAGGAGGAATGATCAGATTCCTCGTTCTGAACCTGCCGGCCTGCCATCACCTTCCCCCAGCCTCAGTCACATGCCCGTCCCCATCAAGACTAGAGTTGTACTTGGTCTTTGCTTTCGACCGAACTGCAGTTTTCAATCTAAGTTCGCTGTTGTTCAAAATGCTATTTATTTTTTCCATCATAGCTCTAAGTTCGCCTCTGGGAAGCCTTTTCCACTGGCAAGAATACACTGTGGCTTCCCTGTCTTTTCAAAGCATGTATGACAGTCCGACATGTGTCCTGTTTCACGGCATGTCGCTGTCCACTTCAGTGCCTCCCCCAGTGCCTGAGGAAAAGACAGTGGCCAGCATTCCGTGGGCACCCTCTCTGTGCTAGGCAGTAGGAATTTGTTTGTGTTATCACGTTAGAGCCTCAGCAGTGGTCTCTGAAGTCGGTGCCATTATTTTACAGAGAGGACAAAGAGGCTGAGGAGCTCCTAACAGGCTGGGGTCGCAAACTGGGGGTGGTGACTACTGAGGAGGTGGCGTTGGCTTCCAGCCAGGGTCTGTCCCTCACATGACCTCTGGCCCTTACAGTCCCTGCTTTTGTTTAGGCTCTCACTGCTCTCACCAGGGGTGTCTGCCACAGAGCTTCCTACCTGCAAACATGCAGACCCTCAAGTCCCTCCGCGCTGCAACCAGGGGGATCTCTAAGAGCCATCCCAACCGGCTCCTCTCCTCCCCCGCTTACAGTCTTCAAAGGCTCCCCAGCACTTAGAAGAAAGTTCAAATTCCTCAGCTTAGCACACAAGCCCCTTTATGATCAGACACCTGGAAAGAATTAAATAAAGTTCGAGACAATAATCCTAATAACCTCTTGGAGAAGTTTGCTGGATGGGGCTGTGAATGGAAGGAGGGCCTCTTTTCCTTAGACTCCGGGGGATACTTAGGGCCTGGCTCCCTGAGGCAGTTTTCACTCGGGGCCTACCCCATCTTGTCACTCTTGGCAGCTGTCACTAACTGGCCTTGCTGAGTCCTTCCTTTATTCAGATGGATGGTGTTCGATGCAGATTTTACTTCGGCTCTGTCATATCCGAAGGGAATTCAGGACGAATACTTTAGTTTTTAAGGGATTTATTGCCAGGAATCACAGGGAAAAAGACAAAAACTATGGCAGCACCCCTAACAATTTAATGCTGAAGGTCAACCAATCTGCATTTTCATAACTTGCACTTGAAGAGATTACCTCTTGTGCACTAAATTTGGGTTTTCACCAGCTGATGAATGGACCATTCAGGCTCTGCCGTGGGCCTGCCAGTCACACTGTTCAGTATTAGCAGCAGCATCTGTGCTTTTGTAGCAGCATTGCTACAATTATTCAAGGATTTCATTATAGGTATCCCTATGTTATAAAAACACATGTGAACTTAAATATTCAGCATCCCATCTCCTAATGTTTGTTGAGATGCTGTTGTGTGGGGGAAACTGTGGTGAACAGGACAGCCAGGGTCCCTGAATTACGTGGCTCGTGTCTGGAGGGCTGAGAAAGACAATACACAAACACGGAACTAAACAAGGTCATGGTTAGCAGCATGAGGAAATAAAGCAGGGTGCTGTGATAGAGAGGCGGTTGGGACTGTTTTATACCAGTTAGAGGAAGGACTTTCAAGGCCAATGGCATCTGAGCTGAGACCTCAGTGATAAAAAGCATCCATCCATGCAGATAATTGGAGGTGGAACATTTCAAGCCAGTGCAAGGACCTGAATGGGGAGGACCTTACCTTCTTTGAAGACAGAACAAGAAAGTTTGGAAGGGCTGAGGTATTTTGAGTGAGCAGGGTGGGAGATTAAGGAGGCGATATGAGTCAACAGATTTTTAGGTTTTTGTAGGCCCATGGCTTTCAAACTTTTTAAATGTGACTCATAATAAGAGATGTATTTTACATTGCAGTCCTCTACGCACATATATATCTGAAAGAGTAGTTTCATGAAATATTCTTTACCTTTACTAAATACCATAAACTGTTATTTTCTATTTTATTATTTTATTTTATTTTATTTCAAAATGTTGATCCTTACCCAATATATTGGTTTCCTAACCTAGTAAAGGGCTTGGTTTAGAAAGTTCCATCCTAGACCATAGTAAAGAGTTTGGATTTTCTTTTTAGTATCATCAGAAACCTTCACAAAGTTGTAAGCGGAGGAGTAAGATGATCTAATTTATACTTTAGAAAGCTCACTTTGACTGCTGTGTAGAGAGCAAGTTGTAGGAGGGTGGGTGAGAAAAGCAGCAGGGAGACCGGTGGGTGAGCTGTTGCATTTCCACCAGTTGAGAAATGATGGGGCCTAGACTGGAGTGGTAGCAGAAGAGGTTGAAAAAAGTGTACGAAGAGAATAAATTTTGGAGGTAAAGATACCCTTCGATGTGAGGTGTAAAGAAAAGTGGAGGCAAAGATGACTCTAGTAGTTGATTGTTTTTAGCAAACAGTGGTATAATCATTTGCTGAAATGAAACACTGGAGGATGACCAAGTTCATGGGAATGGAAACATAGCTTTGGACATTTCAAGTTTAGGACACCTGTACTTTCTCACATCTTATCGAAGACGTTAGGTAAGGAATGAGACATACCAGTAAGGGAGCTTTGGTAGAAACTCAAGGTTGGTAATGAAGCTATAAGTGGCAGTGACACATGGATATTACTTAAATCCATGGGACTACAGGCATTCACCTAGAGAGAATGTGTGTCTAAAGAAGAGCTATATATAGGCTTTGGACCACATCCTGGACCCAAAGCAACATTAATATGGCTAGCAGAGCTAGGTCATGTCTATTCTGATGATGCTTTCTGTAACAAAATGGACTAAGAAAACTTATTAAATATACTGAAAGTCTCAAGTGGTCATCCGTGGGACTTAAGGTGGACAACTTTTGTGTTAAATTACAGAAGAAGAACTAAATCTAAGAATATATGTGAACTGCTAGTGGCACATCATCTAAAGTGTAATTAGGGATTTTATAATACATTGAACTTTCTGGGGCTAGAACAGCTCTTAAGTTTTTGCATGACCTCCCATAAAACTTTGGTGCCTTTTTAAAGAATTCTTTACAAAAGTGGGGGACGGCCTCTGTAGTGTCACTTATTCTTTGACTCTATTTAAGACAGTACTCTTTCACATTTATGTCAGATGTTCTAGGTCAGGGGTGTCAAACTCATCTTCACCGAGGACCGCATCAGCCTCGCTGTTGCCTTCGAAGGGGTGAAAGCAATTTTAGGACTGTGTATAGGTATCCACTCCTTAACAGTTAAGCCAGAGCTCAGTGCTACCGCCGAGTAGAAACAAAGTGCCGGGCTGGATAAAACAAGGTGGAGGGCTGAATTCGGCCCATGGGCCCTGTGTTTGCCACCTGTGTTCTAGGTGAAGGGGTTTATACTCTACATGCTTTTCTGATTTAAAATCCATTTTCAAATTCCTTGGTAAGGAGACTGCCATCTCTCCCCCTCTCCCAGTGAAATAGGAGGATGTCAGGATGACTTAATTGTGTGAGACAGTCTGAGAAACAGAAGACTCTTCACTCACCCTTTCTTTCCTTTCTCAATCTGTCTCTATCTCTTTCTCCCTTCCTTCTTTCTTTTTCTCTTTTTTATTTCTGTTTCACTTTCTCAAGGGCAAACTTGGATTGAAATCTTAAAGCCCCAAGTAGCAAATAATGGAACACTAATACCGTGTTTTCTTTCATCTTTGTAGGACCCCCAGTAGCAACTTCATGAAACCCTAGGGTTCCACAGATCATTACTGCCATGGATTCATTTCCTCTTTAAGGAGACTTCAGGTAAGAGACATCTTTCCTGTCAACAAGACAGTTGTTTACTCTGAGAAGGCAAATTAAGATTATTTCCTGTGACAGAATCATAGGATTTTGCCCTAGACGAACAGTGCAGGGCCAGAGAGCTCACACAATTGCCTCTTAAGGAGAATCACGTTTCATCAGTTAGTCAGAAGGTGCAGTATACCTAATGATTTAAATAATTTAATAAAGATACAGTGATGTGATATTTTTTTCAAAAGGCAGTATAATATAGTTTTAATAATGCTCACTTTGGAATCAGAAAACATGGGTTCAGTCTCTGCTATACCTCTTACCAGCTATGAGCCTGGCGAAGGGGAAGTAATGTAACTTCTCTGAGCCTCAGATTCTTCATCTATTACTTGGGCATAAAATCTTCCTCAAGATTAAATAGAAACAGCATGCAGAACACCTAGTACATGACATTACTTGTAATAGAGTTGGCTCTTAATAAGGCAAATAGTTATTATGATTAGACATTTGTCTACTTTTGGTGACAAAGATGAAGACATGGGTCCGATATAGCCTCTAACCCTGTAAGTACTGACGAAAGGGCTGGCGGCCATTGGAATGGGGTACGGTGTGTGCTTAGGGGCTAAGTAAAGTGGATTTTGTGTATGCTTTCATACTTTGGATGCTTCTCAGAAATTCAAGTCTGTTTTTCACCTAAGGAAATTAAAAAAAGCGAAAAATTTCTGGCCTCGGGCCCAACGGCCTGGATTCTTTGGGGTCAATAGAGTTTGTCTTCTTTGTTCTTACTTAATAGAAGTTAGGGTCTGATCACAGCTCATTTCTATATTACTTCGTCAGAGGATGCCTGCCTGAGTTTGCACAGCACAGAGCAGAGGATCAATATAAGTGAGACAAGATACTTATAGAAATGGGAGCCTGCATAATTGAAATTGAGATTTATTAATTTATTCTTTTGTTTGCTCAGTAAATATTTACTGAGCTCTGTGTATGGAGAGTACATGTATGCAGACATTGTGTCATGGCAGTGATAAGACAAACAGCACTCTGACCTCATGTGGAGGTCACAGAATAAATAAATAAATAAATAAATAAATAAGAAAATGATAGGTTGCAATAAGCGTGATGCAGAGAGTAAGCATGGTGCTGAGATGGGGTTCACGGCAGTAGTTAGAGATGGCCTTTTATAAGAGAGAGTGTTCAAGATGAGACCAAAAGACAACCAAGTGAAGAGTCAAGCGAGAAGTTCTCTAGACAGCAAGGGCACTGCGGTGGGAAAAAGCTGTGGAATTTCTAACAATGTCTAGAAAGCCAGTGTGACTAGAGTGTAATAAAGGAAAGAAGGGAAAGAAAGGCAAGAACCACCTCACACGAACTTTTGTTATCACCATGGGGTGTTTGAAGATTTCCTAAGTTTATGGGAAGCCATTGAGGGCTTTCATGTAGGGGAGTGACAAAAACTGGCTTACATTTAAAAAAAATTATTATGGAGAGGACCAATGGGAGACAGGCAAGAGTGGATGGACGCAGTGGGTCAGCTATGAGGTAGCAAAGATGAAAAGGGATAATGACTTAGAACAGAGAGGACTAGAGAGTTTCAGGATAGATTTTGGAGGCAGAGCCAATAGGATTGCTGATAGATTGTTAGGAGTAAGAGAGAGGAAAGAATTATGGTTTCTGGTTTTAGTGACTATTGGGGTACTACTTCGGTCATTTTCAGAGAAAAGGAAGACTATGATATGATCAGTTAAAGAGTTGGGTGGTGAGAAAATCACATGTTCTTTTTGTGGAAGTACTAAGTTTGAGATGTCAGCAGGACAGACGAGCAGGTATGTTAAAAATTCAGTTGGATGTAGAAGACAATCTAGAGCTCAGGAGAGATGGCGAAACTGGAGCTAGAAGTTTGAGTGCCCATAAAATCCCACACATACGTGGTGAGAACATGTAAACTTCACGCAGACAGCGGTAGACTTTCTTCCTCATCAATATTATAATGAAACGATGTTGAATGAAATGATGTTTTTCAAGGACCTGCTCTATTTGAATCCAAAGGTGTGGGTAAAAAAATTATGTAGAAACAGAAAGAAGAAAAAAGAGCCCCGTATCTGTTCTTGGGGACTTCAAAAGTAAGATGATTGTAGAGGAAAAGGAATTAGCAGAGGAATGCAGGAAGCCATGGCCTTGAGGTAGAAAAATCATAAGCCACGGTTACAGGAAAAAAGTACCTAGGAGAGGTAAGTGTTTTAGGGATGAAGGGAGTAGTCGGCTGTGTCAGAATCCGAATTTATTTACATGACAGTCACCAACGCCTACTGGGGCAAGGTTGATCTGGGCTAAAGCTCTTGTGAGTGTCAGATGAATAATTTATTTAACCTTTTTTTAAAGTCAAAATAGGAACTATATTATTTTTTAAAATTTCCACTTTATTAAGGTATAATTGAATTCTTAAAACTTTCTGAGTGTTACTTTCCTTGAAAATAAGGGCAACACATGTACTTCATAAGCACTTGTAAACATTAAATAAAAAACTTTATGTAAACTATTCACAGAATTCTAGAGACAGTATTCTTGATAAATGGCAGCTAATTATGAAATAGTATTATGTTTAGAAACCAGAAGACCCACATTTTAGAGCAGATCTTGCATCTAACAGTTATTTCCTTGGACAAATAACAATCATTTGAATTTCAATTTTCTCACCAGAAAAATGGGGAAAATCATCCCTGTTCTGTTCTCCCTTCTCTTGGGGCCATTGCAGGAATCCAATGGTGCAGCAAACACAAAAAGGCTCAGCAGGTCATGCAGTGCTAAACAGATGAAGAGGAGTTTCTGTCTGCCCAGTAGAATTTCTGTTTGCCCAGCTTTTAAATTGGTTGAGTGTCTACATTTTAGGAGTGCTGGGAATAAGTCTGAGGGAGGCAATAGGAAAAACTTTGAAAAATGAAGCTTCGTAGCTAGATTTAAGGTTCAGCATTCTGTTTCCTTTACTTTCTTTTGGAAGGATCCACAAGAATCAAGATATTAATGCAACTGAGTCCTGAGGACATAGGCTAACTTCCCAGAATACCTAGTTCATTGTAGATGTTCAAGACAGCCTTTGATGGCTTGCGTATGCCCAGGCAGTAGAATCTATAGGAAGAGCAATGTTTCTCTTCAAGTTGTGACTATGTCTCCTCGGTTGTACTTGACTAGGGAAGAGGCAGGTAGAATGGGAAAAGGACAGTGAGGAAGAAAACAGCAGGGAAATAGAATAATGTACGAAGAGGAAGGGGAAGTAGAACTCTTGGAATTGGGAAGAGGAAACACCATCCTCAAATTAAATCTGTTGGCATGAAAGGACTCTGGAGGGAAGGGATGCTGAAGTAGCTCTGGACCAGTCGCAGAATGTTGCCTTGTGAAGGAACTAAAGTAGAGAGGTAAAATGACTAATTCAGGGTTATTATAAAAGCTGATATTTTAGCAATCACTGATGGTTTTCTGTGGTGTTTAAAAAATAACAAAAGTTTGATTTTATCTTGACATCTTTCCCTCTGTCTCTCACTTTCAAACTGATCCATAACAAATTCTTTTGAACCTATTTAAAATACATCCAGAACTCAATGACTCTTTAGCACCTGTACCACTGCTATTTTAGGCAAGACACTCATCTCTCCCCGTGTTAGTGAATGGTCTCGTTTTCCCCTTGCCCTCAGTAGTCTATTCACACAGTAGCTGGAATGATCTTTGTCAAAACTCAAGATGATGTTACCTTTCTGATCAACACATCCATTGGCTTCCTATCTTAGAGAAAAAATTCAAAGCCTTAACCATCACTTGTAAAGCCCTGAATAAACCTGCCCTCCCCCCTTCCAGGCTTTTTTCATTTCATGCCCTACCACTCCCATCCTCTACCCCTTCGATCCCTTCCAGCTACACTGTCTTTGATATTTTTTTCAAAAGCAGCAAGCTCCTACCTCAGGGCCTTTGTACTTGGTGGTTTCTTCTGTCTGAAACATTCTCAGATAGCCACATGGCTCCCTCCACACTTCTTCGAGCCTATTCAAGGATGTGCTTATCAGACTACTTTGCCCGCCAGCTTCTTAATATTAGCACACATACACTTGGCATCCTAGTCCTCTCCTCGACTTGATTTTCCTTCTAGTAGTGTCACCATTGAACATGTTTCGTGTTTAGCTATTGTCTGTCTCCATGCACTAGAACACAAATTCTACAAGGAGAGAGATTTGTCTACTTTTTCAATTTTTTATTTATAATATCTAGCATATATTAGTCACTGAATAATGTTTATTGAATGAATGAATAAATGAATCAAAACATGATGTCTCAGAACGAAGGAGAAAAGACATTAGGAATTTTTTAAAAAGATTTTAATTATTTTTTAGAGAGAGGGGAGAGAAACATCAATGTGTAGTTGCCTCTTGTGTGCCTCCACTGGGAACCTGGCCCACAACCCAGCCATGCGCCCTGACCAGGAATTGAACCCATAACCCTTCGGTTTGCAGGCCAGGACTCAACCACTCAGTGACACCAATCAGGGCACATATTAGGAACTTTAAAAAGATGTAGAGATCACTCTTAATTCTGTCATTTGCTGACTGTGAGCCTTTAGGCCTATTACCAGTCTCAATTTCTCCAGTCTCTTACAGGGGGATAATACCCGACCACATTCCTAGTGCAGTGTGAGGATTAAAGGAGACACTGAATTTAGCTACAGTCGGGATAAGAGAATTGACTTTTGATGACCACCCTCCATGACCCGGACCCTTTATATAATTCCATTCTCATACTACTCTTGCAAGGCAGGTATCATTTTCCCCATTTAACTGCGTTCAACCTGAAGTTCAGAGTTGTGACCCAAAAATAAGTGAAGGAGTTAGGATTTTCATCCAGTGCCCTGTAGCCCTCAAATTCATGTCCTTTTCACTGTCTGAAAGGGCTGCCTTCAGATATGAGTTGTTATTTCCGGGAAAGCATCAGGAGCTAAACGTGGATTCCAGTTGTGCATACCAAGTCGATGTCATCCAACATTGATAAAAGGACAATAATGTGAAAGCAGGGATTTCAGCAGGTGAAAATTATCCTTGTTGTGGTAAAATCTTCCAAAGGAAACTATAGCTGACTCTCCTGAGAGAGCCGTGGCCAACCTGTAGGGTCAGTAATGACTTCCTGTCTCTGCCTGACCGGCAGTCATGACTTGTTTCAAAGTCACTCTGAAGCATTTGGTGGCTACTTTTATTTCTGTTCTTGAGCAGATGTGGAGCTGCCATTTACAGAAGAAATGCTCTCCACTTTGCAGGCTTCCTTCATGTTCGGCAAAATGGAGGAAGGGCCAGGTCAAAGCAAAATCCTGGCTTTCTTCTTCCCCCTGCCCTTTCCAGCCCCTGCTAATGGAGGTTGTGATCCCTGCCCAAGGCTTAAGGAATTTAACTTTTAGCTCTTCTGTTCCCAAATACATTCTTGGTGAATGATGTCTTCTCCCCTTCAGGGTTTCTGGGCCAGCTGGGTTCAGGTGAGAACTTACCTGTCTCAAAGGAATGCTGCTGATTTTGATAGAAAGCTCCATGAATGTAGATCTCTGTCTCACTAGTCATGTTCATTTTGGTTGTACTGGTGGGGAAAAGGCTTATTTAACACAATAAATTGCCTTAACAAGCAGGATTTCCCATTTGTTTCTTACCTTAGATGGGATGGTACGTCTGGTCAAGAAAATAGATTCCTTAGATCAGTCCTCACACTTCTCATGTGTGTGGTATTTTCAGTGACACTTCTTGATTAAAGGACTCATCAAACAACAGTAAGCAAGTCAGCAGTCAAAACTGAGTTGTCTGAACTACAAAAAATAGCACTATCTCACATTTCAAATTATTTTCAGCATTCCCTTGATCACCCAGCAACACTGTTGCTATTTGATAGAAATAGTAACTATCTTAACTACCTTTTCTTCTATACACAGGGAACAATGTTCTCAATTGTTCCAGTAAATACTTGTTTTCTTGGCACGTGTCGGAATCTGTGATACGATTTTTTCTGGCTCACAGCAAGCTTTTGCTCCGCCCTGCACCACCTTGCATAGCCCATCAAATGCAGTGCTCGATAACCAACATGTACTGGGTATATTGATAGACAATTAGTAATACACACACATTCTGGGGGGAATATATATGTGTTCTGTGTCATATTCTTTGTAAGTCATTGTTCTGGGAAAATGCAGTTCAAGATTCTGACTTCTTATACTCTTTTATTTTCCTTTTTAGATATACTCTTGTGCTTTTGCCAAGATAGTTTGTGGGGTTCCCCCCCCAAAAAAATATCAACCTTCCTTTTCTCTGAGTTGAATGAGCTCATATAACAATAATATCTAACCATTAACTCTGGTTGTCAGTTTAAAAAAATTCACTTTGAAGAAATTGCATCAGTAGAAAAAAAATATATTTGATTCCCAGCCACTTGGTAATTGGGTGGTGTTGGTTTGAACCCTCTTCTTCTGTAAAACAGAAATAATGATGCTGCCTACCTATGAAGATTAGATGAGATGAGATATGGAGTATACATGGCACAATGCTTAGTCGGTATTACTTTCCTTTTCTTTATGGTCTTATTCTCTTCTGGCCTCTATGTGTTTGTTGGCACTGTTCTCTAGACTTGGGTCAGGTCGTAAGGATGGATGATTTGGAATTGACAGCGAACCAACAAGTAGGAGTTAGAGGCTGCCTTCCTGAAAAGATGTATATTAACTCTATTCTTCATAAGATGTTTAAAAATAGCCCTCTCTTTTTATACACCTGGATTTTTTTTTCAGGAAACTCTTAGTAATTCCATTCTCCCTTAGCCTGGGTTTTTCTAAGCCTAGACAACAGGGAGAGGAAGGAGAGCATGATGGGCAAGTAGGGGAAGAGCCAATAGAAAGGTACATTACCAAGCTGGTCTTATGTGGTATCAGGTGAAACTGTTACCTGATCTCATTGGACTTTCTTCTGCTTCTCAAGTTAGTCCCTTCAGAGGTGGAAGGAGAATTCATTTATTGGCTCCTATTCCTCATTGGTCAAATGTTTGCTTCTTAGAATATTAATTCAGTTCTATTTCTGGGTTGTGGTACCTAGCTGTCCCACGTCATCTCATTCCTCAAAATTGGCAGCATGTGCAGTGTGGGCCTATGTAAAATGCTGTTTGGTTGTGTCCCCATGGAATTAATCAGAGTACAAGCACAGTTTGTCAATACAGTGACGCTTGGTGCTGAAACAAGTATGGCAATGACAGAATAGGTGAAGTCAAAAGGATCTGAAGCAATCATAACGTAAATGGTATATGATACAGTCCAACCGTTGCACTATTCAAGTCGACTCATGTGGACAATTAAAGGCCTCTTCTTCTCGAGTATAGCATGCTGTCAGCTACAAAAACTGATCTCAAGGCTGTAATACATATCTATCATCTCCTTTCTTTACCTTGTATTCTAGAATTCTCTCATGTTCAGTTGCTTGCCTGCTGGAGTGAAAAAGATCTTTATTTCTGAGGGTATAGACCCATAGTTTTCTTGTCCTAGTAAGGCTGTGGTTGCTACAATAGATCATTTCCTGGGTATAAAACCAGCTAGAGATACTTCAAGTCCAATTTCTAGCATTTTGGATAGTAGTAATTCTGGTTCTTTCTCATGATAATTAGGGTCAATTACCCCTGACAAGTCATTAACACTTTTGCCTGTTGGTCCCTGGGATAAGATGCTTAAAGTGAACAGGAAGGTCACAACTTCAAGTTCTGTAGAGACCTCTCACATTCTACTCTGCCCATCTGACCCCTGGAAACCACAATCTCTACCCTTGTAAGTAAACACTAAGATGGGAAGTTAGAAATTCTCTGAGTTTTAGAAATTATGGTGGAAGAGCTCAGTTCTGTTTTTACTCTTTGTTTCTCAGACCATGTGTTCTTGCTGTTCAGGGCAAAGCATCACAGTATATCTATCATTTATCAACACATACTTTGCATCCTAGAGAATAGCAACCAGCCCTGAGCTGGAGTCCTAACTAAAGTTTTAGCAAGGTTTTCCAGCGATCTATCAGACAGCATCTCATGGAGAGGGTGTGCACAGGGGAGCAGCGGTTCCTATAGCTGTGTATCCACGGTAGCGCTTTGTCTAAATAAGGACCTTGCTCTAAGGAAGTGTTGTAGGAAACACAGTGCTGATAGATCGGATGCTCTGTGAATCAGGGAATGGTAGTAATGAAGAAAGTACAAGGGAAGGCATACAAACATCATAAATAAATTTTTATTTTAGCAAGACCAGATCACTGCCCTTCTCATGTTAGATGTGGCCCATTGTAACTCAGCTACTGCTAAACTTAAGGTTGCCTCAAGACTTGGGACCATATTGATGGCTTAGATTGGGGCTCTTCTCCTGGAAGACCAGCTATTCACTATAACACTAGTTGTATAAGTCCTGGTGAGAACAAGTTCATGTTCTTAGACCCATGCAGTGTTTTTATTTCTACCATGTGGCCATATTGTTGATTGTCCCATTTCTTCAATCTTTAGGTTGCTAAGGAAAGGGACAGGTCAACATCCATAGAAAGAGTTATTCTGTCCGATTAATTGTTGACAAGGCCCTCTTCAGTGAGACACAGTGTTCTGTACACTTAGTGCCCATTCCTATAGATTTGTTTACATACCTCTTCCCCAGAATTACTTGTCCTAAATCTTCCGGTGTTATTCTTTTAGGCCCCTCAATGATTAGCCAACTCATACATCACTTACCAAAAGTCTAAGTACCTCAAGCTATGTCTCCCTCCATTAGAACTGGATGGCTGCATAGCTCTGTTCACTGGGAGGGTTTCCCTTCACCACTATATTTTAGAAATACTCTTTAAAAAAATATTTTATTTATTTATTTTTAGAGAGGGAAAGGGAAGGAGACAGGGAGAGAACATCAATGTGTGGTTGCCTCATGCATGCCCCCTACTGGGGACCTGGCCTGCAACCCAGGCATGTGCCCTGACTGGGACTCGAACCAGCATCCCTTTGGTTCACAGGCCAGCACTCAATCAACTGAGCCATACCAGCCAGGGCTAGAGATACTCTTGAGTGGAATTATAATGACAGCTGTCCATTTTCAGTCAGCATCAACATATTATGCCAGCCCATCTGTCAACAAAGCACAGCAATTGGTTGTAGGGACTCCTGCTAGGAGCTATAGGTTTGATTTATTGTTTATTTTTAATTTTAGAGATAGAGGAAAGGAGAGAGAGAAACTTTGATTTATGTTCCACTTATTTATGCATTCATTAGTTGATCCTGTATGTGTCCTGACTGGGGATCATATCTGCAACCTTGGCATATTGGAATGATGCTCTAACCAACTGAGCTACATGGCCAGGGCTATAGGTTTGATTTAGAAGAGGCATCAGTGCAACAGTGATAGGTGACTTGGGAGTCCAAGCTACCTGTTTGTACAATTTACTGGTGTCTTGAATTACTTGGATCTAGCCTCCAATGTACTGTTTCCATAGAATCATGGATTGTGTTGTGCCGGCTTGAATTTATAACAAAAGGGATCAAACAAAATCCAGCATATTATGGGCAGCTGTGCTCACATAGCCCTTGCTGTCAGTACTCAGTTCCTTTTAGGCTCTAGTAGGTGCCAGGTGTTGATTTTCAAACAGAAAGTTGGTCTCTGCTGCAAAGGCATGACCTTCTTCAAGCTCTGGGAGACTGTGAAGGAACTCTCCTACTGGGGCTTGCCTGCTCCTCCACCCAGCATTCTCATCCCCACTGTCATCTTTAGTTTATAGCCTGAATGGGAGGGCGGACGGGTCCACAGCCTCAACTCGCTGCAGATCCCTCTCTTGCTCTGGGCCCCATGTACATTAGCCGCTTTCTGAGTCACTTGATAAGTGGACTGGAGCAGTGTCCCTAAGTGCAGTGCATGCTGCCTCCAAAATGCAAAGAGGCCAACTTAGTGCTCAGAGGTACAATTCTTTCCTAATGGTAGGAGTACAAGATTCAACAATTTGAGTTTTTAAAATCTTAACCTGAGGATATGCTTACTGATTTTAGAGAGAGAGGAAGGGAGGGAGAGAGGGAGAGAAACATCAATACAAGAGAGAAACATTGATCGGTTGCCTCTTGTACACGCCCCACTGAAGACCAAACCTGCATCCTAGGTATGTAACCTGACCAGGGATCAAACCCATGACCTTTCAGTTTACAAGACAACACTCCAACCAACTGAGCTACACCAACCAGGGCTCAACAATTTGATTTTATCCTAGAAATGTGTCGCCCAGTAGAGTAGCCACTTACCCCATGTGGCTATTTTAATGTAAATGAATGAAAGTTAAATATTTGCATATAAAAATAAAGATATATATATATATATATATAAATTAAGTTTTACTAGCTACTTTTCAAGTGCTTAAAAGCTACATGTAGCTACTGGCAATTATACTGGACAGCACAGATGTAGAATATTTCTATGATGGCAGAAAGTTCTATTGGACAGCATTCCATTCAAGGCTCTTCCATGAATACTGAGGACATTTGCTTCAGAATTACTGGCTTGGATGATATTTTAAAAATGTGGATAATTTCAATTCCCACTTGAAATAAGTGTTATTAAGTCTAGTTTATCCTTTGTCTAGTTTCATTGGCTATAACACTTTGTAATAGAACATGACATAGGGTAAGATTTGAACTCAAGTCTATCTGAGGCTAAACCCTATGTTTTTTTTACTTCTGTAAGTTGCAGGGAGTCTGGGTCAAGGCAGATGCTTTCCTGTACTGTGTCCAAAGAAAACGTGAGCCCTCCAATCAGATTTTTGTGCAACTAAGTTTTGCTTCATGCAGTGTGACTATAAATTCTCTTTGTATTTCAACAAATGAAAAGGCATTTTATCTAAAGGCCACGTCTGCTGTGGAAACTCCCCACAACTGATCTCTCTTTCTGGGCTTCAGTGGACCCAGACAGCAGTTTTCTTTTTAAAGAAAGTTTTCATACAGCTCAGAAATATTATGCATTTCCAAATAAACAGGGCTGCTAGAATTCTGTGGCAGACAGCAGAATCTCTGAATGCTGCAGGCTTGCATTTCCATCTGCACTCCATGAAAAGCAAGGATCGGTCTCCCCACAGAATGCAGCTAAATGGCAGCTGGAGTATGAATGGACAGGAAAACACTCTCTTCCCTCCAATAACACCACTTATGGCAGACAAGCAAGGTCCTCTTCCAAATGTGGTAAAGAGATGCTGTTTTGATAAGGGTAATTATTATACATTAGTTAAAATTCCATTTAGGGAGTGTTATGTTGCTGCTGTTTTAAAGGAGGTTTGCTAACCCTCCGAGTGTGAGGGAGAGATTAGTTAGTGTCAATGGAAGGATCTCCAAGATAAAAACGAACTAAGTCTCCTCAACCAGACTTGCCTGGGTGTCCTCAGTTGCTTCCTCTTTTGTGATAGAAACAGTGCTTGGTAAGAAAGAAAGGGAACACACATTTGCTAAAGTGCATCCGATGTGCCAGGAACCATTATAGATACTTTAAAAGAGGGTGACATTTTTGAACTAGGATTTCCCATTATTCCCACTCAGCCCCCTGGAGAACATTGCTAAAATGATGCATTTGTGTCCTAGGACCATGTTTGTGACATAGATGGAATCATCTGTTTTGGATGGCCCCTCTCAAGCCATTTCTGATAATTTACTTTCATTTCATTCCAACGGGGAAGAGGGGGAAGAGGGGAACACCCAACAACTCGAGATTAACACACACACACACACACACACACACACACACACACACACCCTCCCCCCCCAGTTGTTGGCTTCTTTTAAGCTCTTCCAACAATACTTTGGATATTTCCTTCAGGATTGCTGGCTTAGAGGATATTTAGAAAATACAGCCGTCCATTTCCTACCTGAAATAAGTGTTAAGTTTTATCCTTTGTCCAGTTCCATTGGCTATAATATTTCATCATCCTTCCCATCAAATACTTTGAATTTGTAGCCCAGATTTTCAGAGCCAGATCTGACTTCACGCACTGCAACTATTGTCAAATGAGGCAAAATACTACATATACTTGTAAATACACTTTGATTTTTTAAATCTTCATGAGATTTATTTTGTAAATAAATTCACAAATAATAAAATAAATCTTATGGCATGTGCCTAATTTTAGTTTCTGAAAATATATGTACCTATCATCCAAATCTTTATTCCATGTATTTTCATTGGTTTTGCTAACTGTATTACTTTATTTTTTTCCTTTTTTAAGTATATTTTATTGACTGTGCTATTACAGTTGTCCCATTTTTTTCTCCCCTTTATCCCTCTTAGCCCTGCACCCCCCTCCCACTTAGTTCATGTCCGTGGGTCATACATATAAGTTCTTTGGCTTCTCCATTTCCTCTACTATTCTTAACCTTCCCCTGTCTATCTTGGGCCTACCAATTATGTTTCTTATTCCCTGTACCTTTTCTTCTATTCTCCCCCTCTCCCTCCCCACTGATAACCCTCCATGTGATCTCCATTTCTGTGATTCTGTTCCTGTTTTAGTTGTTTGCTTAGTTTGTTTTTGGTTTTATTTTTAGGTTCAGTTGTTGATAGTTTGACAACAACATAGAACGACAACAGTGAGTTGTTGTCATTTTACTGTTCATAGATTTTGATCTTCTTTTTCGTAGAAAAGTCCCTTTAACATTTCATATACTAAGGGCTTGTGGATGATGAACTCCTTTAACTTTATCTTATCTGGGAAGCACTTTATCTGCCCTTCCATTCTAAATCATAGCTTTGCTGGATAGAATCATCTTGGATGTAGGTCCTTGTCTTTCATGACTTCAAATATTTCTTTCCATCCCCTTCTTGCTTGTAAGGTTTCTTTTGAGAAATCAGCTGATAGTCTTATGGGAAGTCCTTTGTAGGTAACTGTCTTTTTTTCTCTTGCTGCTTTTAAGATTCTCTCTTTATCTTTAATCTTGGATAATGTAATTATGATGTGCCTTGGTATGTACTTACTTGGGTCCAACTTCTTTGGGACTCTCTGAACTTCCTGGACTTCCTGGAAGCCTATTTCCTTTGCCAGATTGGGGAAGTTCTCCTTCATTATTTGTCCAAATAAGTTTTCAACTTCTTGCTCTTCCTCTTCTTCTCCTGGCACTCCTATGATTTGGATGTTGGAATGTTTAAATTTGTCCCTGAGGTTCCTAAGCCTCTCCTTATTTTTTTGAATTCTTGTTTCTTCATACTGTTCTAGTTGAATGTTTATTTCTTTCTTTGGTTCCAAATTGTTGGTTTGAGTCCCGGCTTCCTTCTCTTCACTGTTGGTTTCCTGTCTATTTTTCTTTATTTCACTTTGTATAGCCTTCACTTTTTCCTCTATTTTGCATGCATACTCAAAATTTCTGGGCATCCTGATTACCAGTGTTTTGGACTTTGCATCTGATAGGTTGTCTATCTCCTTGTTGCTTAGTTCTTTTTCTGGAGCTTTGATCTGTTCTTTCATTTGGGCCGTATTTCTTTGTCTCGGCACACTTGTTACATTGTAAGGGGTGGAAGCTTAGGTATCAGCCAGGGCAGGGCAACCCTCGTCCCTACATTGTGACGTTGTATGTAGGGGAGGAGTCAGAGAGGAAACAAGGCTGCTTGCTCAGCTCTTGCCCGACTTTCAGTCACTTCTCCCACTACCCACAAGCAAATTGGGCCCTTCTGGTGCTGACTCCCAGGTAAGTGGGCTTGTGTATATTCTAGGACCCTGTGGGTCTCTCCAGTGAACTCTCCTGTGAGTCTGGGAGTTTCTCCTGCCACCTTAACCCTTACAGGTTTTTACAGCCAGAGGTTTTGAGGCTTTCTCTTCTCACTCTGGAACTCTGTGTTACAGTCTGTCTTGCTCCCCAGTTTTCCCTCCCAGCTTATCTGCAAGTGAATGTGGGACCACCAGCTACAGCCTTGTCTGGCGTTCTCTCCACCCTGGCTGCCGGTCTCCACCCCTCCTACCATTCTGGGTGAATGTTTCTTCCTTTAACTGTTTGGTTGTTGGACTTCCATATAGTTTAATTTTCTGGCAGTTGTGGTTGTTTTTAGTTTTAAAATTTGTTGTCCTTCTTTTGGTTGTGCGAGGAAGCACAGTGTTTCTATCTGTGCCTCCATCTTGGCCAGAAGTTCTCTCATTAACTGCTAAGTATAACTTTAGACCGACTTGTAACCTCCCTGAGACTCCGGTTGTTTTTTTTTTTTTTTGTTTTTTTTGAGCATGAAAACAGAATAATGAGATTTGCCTCATAGGGTCCCTATGAGGATCAAATGAGATAATGTATAAAAACACTTAGTGACTTTTCTCTTGGGGAATTGGGATAACAGAAACCAGATTCACTCTCCTGGCTGAAACAAGCAAAAACTGGCTAATATGTATATAAAGCAACAGTTTTTAAGACCCTGAGAAACAGACAATGGAGGACAGTAAATCCTGAGTGATGGGAAAGAAAATGAGGTAAGCCCTGCCATTGCCCCATCTCACTGTCTTTAAATATTTCCCAGCGAGTGAAGCAGGGAGGCAAAGTTTCAGAGCAAAGAATATTACCAGTAATAACAAATGTTATTTCATAATAATAAAGGTGTTATTCCATCACAGGGTTGTAACAATCTTAAACACCTATGCACCTAAAAAACTGAGCTTCAAAATACATGAAGCCGAAACTTATAAAACTGCAAGGAGAAATACACCAATTCACAGACATCTTTTTTAGACACCTTTTAGTTTTGAATAGGATGACAAATCAGCCAACAATGTGACAGATTAGAAAACTCACAATGTTTTTGAGGCAATGCTATGGAATGAGTGAAGAAAAGCTATGCTGCACTTACGAGAGAGGAGATGTGGCTAGTGGTGCATTAGGGGAACTGTGAAAGGACTTGGGACCACAGCTAAAGCATCGGCAAAGCTCAGGCAGCCTGTGTGGAAGGTGACAGGATGGGGCATTAGACAGCAGTGTCACACCATAAACAAGGGAGAGTGATGCAAGATGCCCGGAAAACGTGTCCCTCTCTCCCTGCCACACAGCACCCCTCACACTAAACCATTTTGCGAGATTGCCTTCTGTCAAGACTGAACCAGCTGCTCATTAAAACTCAGTTATATCTGGACAAAAGTCTAAAACAATGATATATTGGTCAGTAAAAGCTGTTGTCCAAAATTCAGTGGTTACCACAATAAACCTTTCTTTTTCTTTCATGTGACCATCTGATGGCATTCTGCAGAAAAGTCTGCTCTATGTGGCCATTGTGGAGTGCAGATTGCTTTGGTCTTGTGTCTGCTCTTCTTCCTCCCTCCCAAATTTTGTCAGTTTAGCTGGTGAGTGTGGAAGCAGACCAGGAATGCACGCAGGAGGTTTTTATGTTTCAGGCCCAGATGTGTCTCAGGCTACTTAGGTTCACATTCTACTGGTAGAAATTCAGACAGATGGCCTCCACTAACTGCAGGATGTGGTCCAGCCCTGTGCCCTGAAGAGAAGCAGAGCGCTGGTATTTGTAAACACCAGCAACCCCCACAGCAGACATCCTTGTCCCGTCTACTTACTGATGCTCTGCGGCCCACATTGCTTTGCCGAACACTGGGCCCAGCTCCCAATGTATTTTCTAAGTGATTCAGTGGCTTTTATTATAGCACATGCTCACAGGAAGAATTTGAACTGGAGTGAAACACGATCATTTTCTAACATCATCGAGTGGAAATTTAACATTACACGAAGATATGAGAAGGCTCAATACCATATCAAATCTCAGGACACTAGAGAGGAAGGCAAGAGAGTCTTAAACACTACCTAATTCAGTCTCCCAACTTACAGCTCAGTAAACTGAGATCACGAGAGGCTAAATTATATGTCCACAATGATGTTCATAATTAGTCAGAGAGCCGGGGGGTGAAACCTAACTGGTATGACCTCATAGTTTCATTTATCAACAAAAATTTAACACATTCTAGATAAAAAGCCTCCCTGTTACACTTTGAAAAGGTATAGAACAATTAAACAGTTTAGAAATCTAGTAAGTCTTTAAATTACACAGCTGCACAAAGGAACCCGATTTTTATTTATTTATTAAAGATGTTATTTAATTATTTTCATAGAATGGGAGGGAGAGAGAGAGGGAGAGAAACATCAATGGGCAGTCACTTCTTGCATGCCCCCTCCTGGGGACCTGGCCCGCAGCCGAGGCATGTGCCCTGACTGGGACCGAACTGACGACCATTTGGTCCCCAGGCTGGCACCCAGTCCACTGAGCCACATGAGCCAGGGCTCCATTTTTATTTTTGATAGACATCTTGCTGTTGTACCTGTTGAGAAGGTTAGGGTCTGCTGAACTGCTTGCTGCTCACGGACTACTGAATCAAGCTGTTTCAGCTGTCAAGGAGGGCCTATCTGAGGAAGCAGCAGACCCAAGTTCCTGGTTTTTATAATTACAAATTTGGATCAAGTCCGAAATCTGATGAGGAAGAGCCCTTTGCTTCCAGGACAGCAATATTTCTCAGTTCCACACACAGACTTGCTTACGCTCAGTGTTCTTTTTCTTTGCCTGATTTATCTGGTGCTGCCACTTCCCTCAGCTCCTTCACCTTTTGTGCACACCACAGTCCCTCGCTTGGATTTGACACTAGGTATTCCATATAACAAGGAGAGTCCAGACATTATCAAAAGTGAAGAATTTTGCAAGGAACTCTAGCTACTGTATTATGGACTTAGTTATCACCTTAAAAAGAGTCTTGGTACCTTCCCTTTAATGCAGAGATTAGTCACTGAGAGCAGAGGTCTGAAGCCAGACAGCTGAGGTTGACGACCGGGCTCTGAGTCCTACCAGCTGTGTGGCCTGTTACTTAATTTCCCTGTGTTTCATTTTCCTCATTTGTAAGATGAGAATAATGTTAGTACATTCATCTTAAAGTAGTTGTGAAGATTCAAAGTTGATATAGGTAAGGCACTTAAAATAGTGTCTGATACGTATTGAGTACATATGCTCTGAAAACAACACAGCCTCAACTGTGGAGGGGGGTGAGGAAAGGCAGATATTCATGGAAAACACAAATCCATTTTCTAACTTTTGACAAATGATAGGAAAGGAAAGTGTTAACAGGGAAACCAGATTTAGCCTGGCATTGTATTATAAAATTCTTTACATTTTAGTTTTTCCTCCTGATGTATAAATTTTTTGAAGCAAGAAGCAAGTCTTAATGTTCCTAATGTAACTGTCTGTAAGCACTGTATCTGGTACATAGCAGGGGCTCATTTTACTTTGGAAAGAGAGAATAAAGGAAAGAAAGAAAAGCTTGATTCTACAGGTATAACCAGGAGAATATAAAGATATTGGAGGCGAGTATCCTGCAGGGGGTAGAGAATTATGCTTTCTGGTGACTCCCCACCTGCAGAGGTACAGCACCTCCTGCGTGAGGGTCACAGTACCAGTGATTCTGGGCTTCTGCAGCTTAATGAGGATGTATCCATTTATGCATTAAGGCTCATTCACTTTGTTCAAAGCAGCCCCTGAGGTCTTCCTGGGGGACTGGTTTTCTTATTGTACATAAGATTCTTCTACTGCTGACAGGTTTGATAATCAGGGAGTCTTGGTGGGGGGATCGTTGCTTTTCTTGGGGAAAGGCAGCGAGCTGTGTTTGAAGGCAAGCTTTCCTCCTGTCTTGACAGTTGAACAGTGTGAAAATAGGCTGCCTTCAGCCTTGCCTGGAATCCAGGGTGAAGGAGAAATACAGGGAAGCAGTATGGAAGGGGCCTGCCGTTCTCCTGCCTAGGGGTGAGGTGATTCCACAGACCACCAGTCTGAATGAACTGCCCTCTTCATGAGAAAAGGGAGGAGCAGATGGCCAGGTGCTTGCTGCAGGTCACAGAGTGGCTGAACCTGGAGACCTAAGACCTGTATGCTTCCAGCCGGCCCCCCTACACCATAACAAATGGGAATTTGAACAGTATGAAACAACTTTTAAAAATCTATAAACAGCTAAGGAGAGAGAAGAAAGAGACTGAATTATTTGACCCTCCAGTTTTAAATTGTGTTACCCTGGAGGAAAGCCTATTTCCAAAAATGCAATCAAAATGGTGAATAATGATAGTAATACCAGCAAACACTTACACGTTATTTAATATCGACTGGGCATCACTGCGGGAGTTTTATGTGTATAACTTTATTTAATCCCCATAACAACTCTGTGACCTGGGTCCTGCTACTCTTATTTTACAGATGAGGAAACTGGGACACGAGAGGTTAAGCAACTTGCCACAGGTCACACATTTAGTAGGTTGAAGAGTAAGGATAAAGATTTAGTTAAATATGAAAGGAAAATGGAGTCATTATGGAATAGCTACTATGTGTTAGGTGCTTTGCACCTTTGTCAGGGTGCGCTTCTCTGTCCCTCCAGTCTGGTCCCATTCTCACTCATGGTGGGCAAGGAGCTTTCAACATTGCTATGTATCAAAGCTATGCTGAGAGAAGCAGCCAGGATCAGCAAGAGAGTCTGGTTTCTTTGCAGCAGCTCAACTCAGAAGGCACCCGGTGGGACAGACACTAGGCTTGGCTGGGCCCCAGGACAGAGGATAGAAAAGAGAAAGGAAGGAAGGAGAAACTAGAGAAGACAAACTGTGTGGACTGGAAGACAACCTGTTGGGAGCAGTAGCCTAAGAGTTTGTAGTGTCCTCTGGATTCCGGCGTGTTTGTGACCCAGCTCCAAGAAAATTGGGCCCTTTTTGGCAATGGTTGATGTCTGCATGCCCTTCCAGATGCTATATTGCATAAGGGCAATACTTCTTTTGGCCCAACTGTCAAAATAGCCCTCCCAGATGACTATTATATTCCCACTTATATCAATAGGAAGGTGAAATCTGTGAAGTTTACCCAATATCATGTGGCTTGTATAATGCAGAAAGGGCTGGAGACCCTTGTTTGTAGTTTTAAAACTGATATACAAGGTCTGTCCAGAAAGTATCCAGCCACACACTACCAAAAATAGAGGCATTTATTGAAGGAGATACAAGAAACACTGTACGTAGGAGAAAGACACCTCAGTCCCCTTCAAAGTAGGCACCTTGAGACCTCGCACAGTTCTCCTAATGGCTATCAGCTGTCCCATCCTATTTTCCTGAATCTCATAGATGGTCTGAAATCTCTTCCCTTTCAAAGGTGATTTTAGTTTTGGGAAAAGCCAAAGGTACCCAGGGTACAAAATCTGGGCTGGAAGGAAACTGAGTCACTTGGGTGATTTGATGTTTCACAGAAAAACTCTGCAGGGGACATGATGCCTGAGCAGGTGCGCCCTCATGATGAAGCTGCCAGTCTCCAGTCGCCCATAGCTACAACCTTCTGAACCATCTGAATAGTTTCCACAGAGGAATGTTCAAGTTTAATGAAAAATTTGATGAAGATTTGTTGCTCTACTCACTCAGTCATTTTGAATGCAATGGCCACACAGTACACATGCTCACTCCGTGGTATCTACCGTCCCCACTGACTAGTGCAGTGAACTTGTCATTGTTCACACATGAGCATTTTAGTCCACTCTCCTTGGCTGCCAGGTTACATTGATGTGGTGCAAACCATTCTCCTTATATTAACAATGGTTAGATTTTCTTCTGGACATACCTTGTACTTTCTGTTATCCCAGATCCTAGTTAAATGTCTGGTCTAGCCAATAATTTTTCCTTTGTCAAGTGAGTTAGGGTACTAGCTGCATAAGTCTAAGTTCTTAGTCTCTTTTTCTGGCCCTTGGCCTCCCCTCCCAAGAGCGCAGAACCATGAGGTTGCCCAAGATGAGGTCAGTAAAACCAGAGCCTCATTGGGAAGAGAGCAGTGCAAATGACTGTCTGTGCCCAGGTATGTCAGTAGAGGAACATGGGAGTGTCAGTGGGCTTTCAGGGACCCTTTTCATCACCCAGGTGCTCAGCAACAGCCTGTGAATAACATCTACAAAGAGAAATTATCAAACAGCCCAGGCCTTGGCTTTGAGTCGCCACCAACCCAGGTGGTCAGTGCAGGAAGCATTAGTACATTTTGCTCTTCTAGGAATAAAAGAACCGCAACTGTGTCCTTGAGTCTGTTAAACAATGTTAACTAGAGGGAGGGGTCAGGAGAGAGGTACGTGTGGTGGTTTATGGGCAGGAGATGAGAGAAACCACACGGCTCGTTTGCCCAGCACTAATGGATCTGAAATGAGGAGCCTGGATGCCAAGGGGATGGCTGTCTTGAAATGAGAAGTGAGAACAAGGGAAGTCCATTAGTGTCATGTTTGTATTTCTCCTCCTCTGAAGCTGATTCCAGGCGCACAGGGAGAAAAGACCAACAATTTCCATCCTCAAGAGCTTTGCCCATTAGTGTCAAATTATCCCAGGAGGGAGAAGGCAAAAGGAAAAAAAAAGCAGTGTAAACAGAGGATTCAGAACCTTACTAGAAAGCCTTTCTCCTCTGCCCAGGGAATAGCTCTGATATCTTAGAAAGAGGATTAGTTAATAATTGGGACAGAGGCTGAGGGAACTCAGCCTCGGGCTCTTGGCAAGAGGTGGCTTTACCTATACAGGTGGTGAGTCAAGTCCCACTAACTAAAAAGTCATCAAGAATCATCAAAATTCCAACATACCTTAGTTCTGAGCCATAATTAATTTCACCAAAACAAAGTGGTTTTGATCTACAGAAATAAAAAATAACAAACAAAAGTAAAATGATATATAATATTTATAAGCACTTACCTTGGGCCGGGTGGTTTTAAGTGCTTCACAAGCTTTACTTCATTTAACTTTTATAGTAGTGCCAAGAGGTAGAAACTGCGTCTCCATTTTCAATCAAGAACACTGAAGCCCAGTGAAGTTATTGCTTCATCTTCTATTATCACTTAACAAACTACTCCAACATTATTACTATTATCTCATGCTTTTCTTGCATCATGAATTTGGACAGGGCCCAGCAGTCAGCTCTGCTCTGCTCCAAGGAGTCTAGAACCATTGCTGGGATGACTTGAATGTCTGGGTGCTGGCCAGGCATCTCTCTCTCTGCATGGCCTCTCTACATCGCTACCTTGAGTTTCCTCATAGCATCGTGGCCTCAGGGTAGTTGGATTTCTTCCATTGTGCCCCAGGACTCCAAGAACAGGTGTTCCAAGAGGCCTGAGCTGAAGCTGCAAGGCTTTTTATGGCATAGCCTCAGAACCCCCAGAAGGTGACTTCTACTGTAGGCAAGTAACTAAGACTAGCCAAGATTCAAGGAGAAGGGAATAGGAGGCACATCAAAGAATTGAGAATCATTAAAAATCTGCCACAATAAGTAATCAATTGAGTCATATAGCCAGTAGGTTACAAGACAGCATTTTAATTCAGACATCCTTAACCACTATGCCAAATTTAGCAATCTGGAGATGGAATGTATGTATCATTCAGAAAAATACAGGGCAGGATGGATTTCCTGATATTCATTTGTATCGGGTTGTTTGGAGCACAGATCACATTTTCTGTTAAAGACATAATGTTTCTTTCCTCTCCTCTTTCCTTAAACACTTGTTAAACACCAACATTGTGTCAGGCCATATCCTGCTGTTAGGGATACAAAGTGAACAAACTACTCTCTCTGCTTTTAAGGGTCTCATAGGACAACAAGGGGGGACAAGCATCTACTTAATTCCTATTCAGTGTGATTAGCACTAGATGAGAGGAAATAATATGGAAACTGGGGGAAAAAACTCCCAATTCTATGTTAGGGGTTTGGGAAGGATTTCCAAAGGAAATAAGATTTGATTATATCTTAGAGGATTAAGAGGAGCTTGCCAGATGTTATGGACTGAATCTCTCACCACCCAAAATCATATGTTGAAGCCATAACCCCAATGTGACTGTGTTTGGAGATAGATCTTTTATCAAAGTAACTGAGGTTAAATAAGGTCATAAGGGTGGAGTCCTGATTTGAAAGGATTAGTGCCTTTGGGGGAAAGAAGGGGAAGGGTTGTCAAGGAACAGGTATAAACCACCCACAGACAAAGCCAAAGCAAGGAAGGATTGAGGTGGGGTAGGGGAAAGTGGTGGTTGAAAAATGGAGACAACTGTACTTGAACAACAATAAAAAATGCAAAAAAAAGTAAAAATAAATGAAAGGGTTAGTGCCCTTTTAAGAAAAGACAACAAAGAGTAGCTCCTCCACCCTTCCCCCAACCCTCCAGCCCCCAAACCAGAGAAAGTTCATGTGAGGACTTAAGGAGAAGGTAGCCCTCTGTAAGCCAGGAAGAGAGTCCTCGCTAGAAACTGAATCAGCCAGACTTTGATCTTGGACTTCCAGAAACTGTGAGAAATAAATTTGTGTTGTTTAAGCCACTCGGTCTGTGGCATTTTGTTATGGCAGCCTGAGCAGACTAAAACAGCAGCTAAAAAAGAAAGAGTATTCCAAGGAGAAGCAACCACATGTTTAAGTAAAAGGAGACATAACTGAATGTGGCATATTCAGGAAACCAGCAGTAGGTCATCAGGCTTGAGGCATAAGGTATTTGTGGGGAGCAGTGGGAAATAGACCAGAAAGATGTCAAAATCTGGGTCCTTTGAGTTCCTTGAATTGCTAAATGACCGGTCCTGTGGATGCCTGAACTCTGGATTTCTCCTTATATGGGATAAGTTTCTATATTCTTTGAATGACCAAGACACAAGTTTTCTGTTCCTTGTATTCAAAAGCATGGAATCAGGATGAATTTTGGCTGCATGTTACAAAGCTCCTAGTAGGACCATGATTCAAACAATATAGATTTGTAATTCTGTCTTGCTTCAGGGTGAGCACACACTCCATGGTGGAAAGACCTGAGGTCCCTTTATCAGCCACTCCACTCCTCAATAGATGACTTGGGGATCCTGTTACAGGACTAAACCATCATGTCTACATTCCAACATCAGAAAGACAAGAGGACACAGATCACGTAGCTTCTCTTTTAATGGACCTAAAAACCACAGTCAATCCTTCTGTATGGCATTGGTCAGAACTTAATCACGTGGGGACACATGCAACGGCTTGAAAGGTTCTCTTTATTTCAGATGGTTAGGCTTCCAGTTGACAATCTGTGGGCTTATTACTAAGAAGAAGAGTGGAAGTACTGAAGAATGCCTACCGAGCTCTGTCACCTAGAGACTCCCCCTACCTCGTCAATGAGGAGCAGTGAGGGGGAGTGGAAATGGACTCCAAGAGGGGATTTTGTGGGTCACCGGGAGAATGATTCTAGTGTTATTGGACTTTTCCCATGGTTTTTGACATGCCATCAGTGCCCTGCTGAAACAATATGCATTCTTTCCTAATGTTCCTAAGAAGACTACCCTGGATTTTTATAGGATTTTCATGCCGCTGTCCTTGTCTAGAAGGAAGAGACATAAAATAGGATAATTTTGCCAGTGGCATATATGTTTTAACTATTTAATAGTATTTCAGAGTCTGTAGAGTGCTTTTGTATCACATAGCTCATCTGGATAGAAAAACAAAAGCCTTATTAAAGAGTCCTTCTGCTTCAAAGAGGAGTTCCGATTGTGATTACGGCAGCCACTGGAGTCTTGAGTGCAGTGCTCGGATAGAACACACCAAGTTTAGATCTCTACAGTCAATGCTAGAGAGCTTCCTAACTCAGGGCTGCAAGGAGAGGATTCGGGCTGAATCTGTACTAGAGACTGAGAACCTATACACTGATCAAAGCAATATGTTAAGATCATTTTTAGACAACAAGAATGCATAATTGCCCAGGAGTTCTGATGGTTACTTTCTTTTCTCCTTCTCCCGAAGGAAGTGGTAAACTTCCTTAGATGGTGAATTGGTTTCCTGGGGCTGCCATAACAAATTACCATAAACTAGGTGACTTAACCAATAGAAACTAGGGAGACTTCTGAAATCAAGGAGTTGGTAAAGTTGGTTCCTGCTGAGGGTTGTGAGAAAGAATCTGTTCCAAGACTCTCCCCTAACTCCCGGTAGTTTGCTGGCAATTTTTGGCTTGTAGCTGATGTATTCACCATGTCTTCATGTTATTTTCCTTCTATGGGTGTCTGTCTCTGTGTCTAAATTTCCCGTTTTTATAAGGACAACAAATGTATTGGATCATATAAGGACACCCTAATGACCTTAAGTTAACTTGATTACTTCTATGAAGACCTTATTTCCAAATAAGGTCATCTGATGTACTGGGGGTTAGTACCATACCTTTTTTTGAGGGGGGCTCAATTCAATCCATAATAGATTGGTATTGTTGAAGGGAGAGCTTTAGTTTTAACAGTTTAAATTTGTCTTCTTCCAGGTTCCTTTGATTTTTCTCTGGAGTCCCACACCCTTTTTTCCCCAAGTTACTCTGTGCGTATTTGTTAGGGTACTTAGTAGTAATTGCTCATGTTTACACTCAGAATTCAAATTTTATCATCAATATTGCTGAGGAGACCGGATTCCTCCAAACTTGCTGCAAAAATGCTGGCTTCCTCCTTTACATTTTACTGTGGGAATGGTTGCAAGGTTTGTTATCTTGGCTTCCCTTCATTTCTTCTCGACACTCTGGATGCTGAATTTGTAGACTGCGTTTGCCTCTTCTATCCCAGTGCCCTGCATGTATGCTAACTTTCTTTCTTTTTCCTCAACTTGCTATAACAAAAGGAAACCTTTTTCGTTAAGTGAGAAGACTTATTTCTGACTGGAACCTAATCTCTCTCAGGCACGGCACTTTCTGTGTAACATCATTTAATCACACCCTCGGGGTGCTCAAGGGGCAGCTTCTGCTTGCTACTTCTTTCTCAATGCAGTACAGTGAACTCAATCATTCCTGCCTGATTTTGGAAGAGGCAGTGGTGTCTTGCCACATACAATGACCCTCGGCGCATCCACAGCCCCCTAGCCAGGAGAGCAGTGCTTCACTGTTCTTTGAGCAGAAGTGGCCATTGATTGGGCCAGGGTGGCCCCAAGTTATTCCATCCTTAGCCTGTTTGGAGATAATCGTGTGTGTGTGTGTGTGTGTGTGTGTGTGTGTGTGTGTGTCCTGTTCCACAGAGGCCATAATCGTGTGTGTGTGTGTGTGTGTGTGTGTGTGTGTGTGTGAGGGTCCTGTTCCACAGAGGCCATAATGACTTGCTAAATCATTCAGACTGGTTCACCTGAGGATTCCATTTAGATTATACAGTGAGTGCTAACCAGACAGATGGAGAGAAACAGATTATACAGTGAGATGAGGGGAGAAGGACTTGTCTGGTATTCAGAGACCTCAGGTCCTGGCAGCTTCCTGTTCCTGCTCTACACAGCATAAATCCTGAAAGCAAATTTCCTCCTTTTCTAGAGGTGGCTTTTACAGTCGAAAACAAAACAAAACAAAACAAAACAAAACAAAAATCCTCACTGATTTCTAGCCATCATTCATTTTTTTTAAACTTAATTTGTTCCTCATAAAATCTCTTGAGGCTCCTAGACTCTGAGAGATTTGCCTAATAATGTCACACAGCTATTAAATGGTAGAGCTGGGACTTAAACCTGATTCTTCTGATAACAAATGCCATATGCTTTCTTCTTTAAAGTGCCACATAACTATTAGTAAAATATGCTGAAAAGCAAAGCAGAAGGATGCTATTATCTGCTGGAAGGCTGCGATGGTGCTGGGCATGGATAACAGCCACAGTTCTCAGAGGTTTCCTTCCCTTTTCTTCACTAATTCCATTGGCTCTTCAAAGCAAACTTGTGGAGTAGAACCATGAAGTGCAACTTCGTCTTTAGTTCTAAATGCATAAATTTAGTTTCTAGAAGTTAATTGACTTGACCAAGGCCACAAAAACAGGAAATAGTAGTGGCAGTGATTAGGGTTACCTCTTTGTTAATACCCAGCCCAGTGGGTGGCACATATTTGACATATTTGATATTCAAGAAATGTTTTTGGGAAGGGAGAAAGTAAGGGAAAGACCAAAAAGTGGGAAGGAGGAAGGAAGATAAGGAAAGAAGGGGAATCTCTTCTCACAAACTCAAGCTACGCAGGGAGGAAGGGCCTTTAATCCAGGGCGCCTCCCAAGCCACGTTCAGCAGTTCCCAAGTTCCTTCCCTACTTCTTTTACTTATTGATCCTGGAGAGAGAGGAGAGGAGAGAGGAGAGGGAGAGAGAGAGAGAGAGAGAGAGAGAGAGAGAGAAGGAGAGAGAGAAAAACATCAATTTTGTTGTTTCACTTATTTTTACACTCACTGGTTACTTCTAGTGTGTGCCTGACCAGAGACAGCCCACAACCTTGGTGTTTCAGAACAACCCTCTAACCACATGAGCTGCCTGGCCAGGGTCCCAAACTTATTTCTTCAAGTTCTGTGTTGGGATACCTAAGGCTTCAATAATTCTTGTACTCAGTGAGTCATCCTTTCCTCCATCTGTTTAAATAACAAGTCTAACCACAGCCATTGTTGCTGATTACATGCTGAAAATGACCTAACAATGTTTTATTTAATGGTCCCCAGTCATTTCCATCTGGCCTGTGGGTGGCTGTACAGTCATTATTCATCAATGAAACTTTGCAAACAAAACACATATATATGCATATAATAAAACCTCAATAATTTACGCTAATTGGAGGGAAGGCCCATCTAAATGAACAAAAAGTATGAAATACTGTTTTATTACTTTCAAGCTTATGATGTAATTAACCACGTAATGAGCATGTGGCATGGTAGAGAGAGCACTGTAATGGGAGTATGATGAGCTGGATTTTGTGAAGGAGAGAGATGAGATAAACAGAGAAGATGGTAGTCCAGGGTGCACAAGATGCAACCCTAGAACCCAGTGGCTACATTTTAAGGATCTGGCTTTTAGATCTGTAGAAATGTGAAATTGTTGGCATTGCTAGAAATGATTCACTGAGCAAGGCTAGAAGACACCTCCCACTCAATAGGTAAATGAATTGTGTCAGGGGTGTCCAAACTTTTGGCATCTCTGGGCCTCACTGGAAGAAGAGTTGTCTTGGGCCACACTTTAAATATACTGTGACACGTAATCACAAAAACATCTCATAATGTTTTAAGTAAATTTACGATTTTGTGTTGGGCTACATTCATAGCCATCCCCGCCCATAGGCCACAGGCCGGACACCCCTGTACCCAAAACCATATGTGACCAAAACATAAAGCTTAATGCTGATTTGTTAGTTTTGTTTGAAAACTCAGGTAGACCACATAAATATGATGACTGATCAGTACATCGTCTCTTATGTAGAAAAGTCCTCATAATAGACCAATGTTGATTCATCAGGTTGGATTCTGTTGTGATTAATAGAAACTACAATTCAAAATAGAAGACATGAATGAGGAGAGTTCGTGGTTTATATAATCGGAAATGTCGAGCAAGACATAGAGACGGATTGATTTAGGCACTTACCATATTATCAAATTCTGGTTTTAGTGTTTGTTTGGGGGAGGGGGGCGGTGTGTGCATGCCTATGCTCACAAACCTTCTCTCTTCCTTCTACAATGCCAGGTTTCCTCTAAGGCTGGTTTTCCCTCTGGTAGCAAAATGGCTGAATTCGCTTTATGTTGGCAAAGTGCACGGTCCAGGATGCAGTGGTACTGAGAGGGAGAGAGGGGTGAGGGGAGGAAGACAAAGGGAAGAGGAAGGAAAAGAAAGGGAGGAGGGAAGAAAGGAGAGGAGGTCGTGAGGTTGAGAAGGCAATGATATTGTCCTAGCATGCATCACTCACAGAAAGGTGTTGGGTAGCACAGAACCAGAGAGCAAAGAATTTCCTGGGTGAAAGTAGCAGCCACTGTCACCGTGCTCATGGCATTGCCTCCTTTGGACAGAGATTGAGCAATATGGCCAGTTCATGTTCTTTCATCACCCTTTCCTGGTCCTTATGTAGGCTAGGCCTCCCTTTTGTCATCCTTTGTTAGGAAGGTTACAATCAGATTCATTAGGACAGCTATTTCCCCCCCTCACTGTATTTTACTTAGACCTTTCTGAGATTTCATCTCAATTACTTTGTCTAGACTTTGAAAACATCTTTGTTTACTAGGATCTTAGGGTGGTTGACTTTTTCTAATTTGGTGTAGATTCCAACTGGCTTTCATCCCTTAGAGAGGCTACTAGTCAACAAGTTCTGGGGGACATTGAATCTATTCAGTAAGTCCCCTTCTTTGGGGCATCCACTAAATAAACGTAAAGTTAGTGCAGTATACATTATTTGACCTAATCCACTGGCCTACTGGCCCACAGCATCTAAAAGGTAAACCCATTGCTTCCCACATATACTCCAGTCCTCTGACCAGTAGAGATACTAGTTCCAGCTCTGCCATTAGCTATGTGTGTGGCCTTGGTTTCTTCATCTGTAAAATGACAGGGGAGGATTAGATAATCTTTGAGATTGTATATAATTTTAAGACGTTATGCATTATGTATGGAATCTCAGTCTTACTTAGTCTGCTTTTTCCGAAGAGATAAACTCAGGTATAATTAGTGATGTGTAAAGTGCAACTAAACGTGGAAAAGGGACTTGAAAACTCTACTTCTTTTTACTGCTTAAATATTGTTCTTGAAAATATTGTTCTTGAAAGTATGATAAGAAGCCGAAGCATAAGCTCCGGCCGCACTGTGGTGGAGGGCGGATGATGCCAGGATCAGGGGTTGACTTACCCCGGGGCCACACACAGGATCTTCCCTCACTGAGAACAGCGTCCTCTCTTTGATGCCTCTTATGCCATCGATGGATCTAGGAAGATCTCTATAGCATCTGAGTAGTCACTGAGCTAAAGTACAATTAATTAACTTTTATCAGATATATGTTTGTCTGAAAAAATGGTGCACATATTCTCAACAGAATAGAAAACTGAGCAAATTTACCCGGGTGTGGTTTGATTGCACTTGTGTGGCAATGGCTTTCCCCCACCTCCATTAGTGCCCTCCACTTTGATCATCACAGATAAGGCAAGGCAGTGCCTACCGAGCCCTGATCTCTCTCGTGCAGGGTGTGCAGAAGATAGTTCCAATACATTCAGGGAAATTTAAAAAATATTACTTACACATATGAGCCAATTGATTTGATTAAGAAAATGGTGCTTGGCTTGCCTTCTCTATCAGTCTCCTCTGCTGCGAAATTGATCCAGTCGTGCAAATGAACACCAAATGTGAAGGCAATCAAGGGCTGGAATCTTGGATCTGCCACGTACTAGTTGTGTGACCTTCCATCTTAGGTGTTGTTATGGCTTGTTTCCATCTCTACAAGTTTTATTTGGGTTTTTAAAAAAATATCCTTCATGTCTTATCATGCTTATGCTTTCCTCTACTTTTTTGAACATATGGAATATATTTATAGAAACTGTCTTAACATCCTTTTCTATTAATTGTGTCATCTGTGGCATTTATGTATTTGTTTTTATTGACTCCCGTCTCCCCTTGAGTTTTGGGTCATATTTCCCTGCTTCTCTGAATATAGAATGCCTATTAATTTTTTATTAGGTGGTTGGCATTGTGAATTGTATGTTGTGTGTGGATTTTTTTCCCAAGCATTTAAATATCTTTCAGGGTTTTAGGGGGAACACAGTATGAGTTACTTGGAAACAAATTGATCCTTTTGACTTACTTTTAATTTTTATTAGGCAAGTCCAGAATGGCCTTTAAGCATAGGGCTGACTGAGCTCCACTACTAAGGAAACACCTTTTCAGGAGGTATGTACCAGGAGACTTTTTCCTCTTGTGGGCAAGAACACCAAATATTCCCAACCCTGGGTGACCTCTGGGTAGCGATGCTGCCTGATGGTTCTTTCCTGCATGAATAACTTCTCTACCCATATGTTCTGATTAGCACTCAGCTAAAGATGCAAGGGCACCTCTATCCAGAAATTTCGTTGCTTGAGCCTCCCAGAGCTCCAGACATTATGTCCTCAAGTTGCTGAGATTTATTTGGTTTCTCCTGCCTCTGGTATAGCCTTGAAACTCTCTACAGACAGTGTGCTGGTACATCCCAGGGTTCGCCTCTTTGTTTACCTTCTTGCAGGGGTCACTGTCCTGCTGCGTCTTTTGATGAATAACTACGACTATTGTTTCCTACATTCTGTTCAGTTTCTCAGTTGTTTAGGTGGTAAGGTACATCCGGTCCCATGTCCTCCATCATGGCCAGAAGCAAAAGTCCATGTCTTTGGCTTTACAAACCACACAGCTCTGATGCTCAGGGGACTCTGGGCTTCACTGTGTCTGAGCAAGTCATATAACTTCCTAATCCTCAGTTCTTTCAGCTGTAAAGTGGAAATTATAGTACTACCTATTTATAGTGTGGTTGTGAGAATTAAGTAAAATAATCCACATGATGTACTTAGTATGTCACTTGGCATATAGCAGCTAGTTATAAAATTCCATCAGTGATAATGATATAGGTCCCCAGAAGACAGCTATTCATGCTGAACCCAAAGCCATACATTTCTCTATGTCACAAGTTTCTTGTCTATAAATGACCAAGTCCTACTTTTACCACTGAGTCTAATCTGGGATTTACGAGGCTCTCCTCTCTGCTCTTTAAAGTAGTCCTTGGCAAACTATGGCCCATGGGCCAAATCTGACCCTCTGCCTGTTTTGTAAATAAAGTTTCTTTGGAACATAGGCACTCCCCTTTGTCTATGTATTATTGTCCAAGACTGCTTTTGCATGCATCTTGTCTTTTTATGCATGTGTACAAATTTTTAATGACCGTGGAATCATGCTGTTTTGTATTTTTTTGATCATAGAGGGGAATTAACATTATTGAGCGCCTCTATGTGCTACTTTCATTCTGAGAAAAACCCTGTGAAATGAATAGGTTTCATATCTTCATCTTGTAGATGAGGAGACTTAGAAACTGTTCTCAGATTCATGTAAATGGCGTGAACAGGATTTGACGCAGGTCTGAGTGCTCATGAGCCCGTATTCTCCCCAGGGTTCTGTACCGCCTGTGACACTGGGAGGCAGGACAAGCAGAGACCAGGTTGATACCGGTTTTACGAAGGAGGAAAGTGAGGACTGGAGAAATTAAAGTGAGTTGCCCATGCGTTTGGACACTCAAGTCCAAATCCCAAATTTTCACATGTATTTCATGAGGCATGATACGTGGTTTCTAAAAGAAGCATGTTTCTCAGATTCCCCAGAGGGTGCCCCTGTGTTGGCCTCGAGTCACCTATAGTTCTTTACAGGGACATCTACCATGTGGTAGACAGGCTGGAGAGATAGATGTCAGCTGGACTGTCCCTTAGAATCCCAGTCAAAGGATCTTTTTTGCACAAAAGCGCTGGAGACTTTTGCTTCCTTTTCTCCTTTTATAATGTGGCAAGGCTGTACTCCAGAGCCTTGGCTTCTGCCAGGCTGGAATGTTGTTTGTTTTGGTCCAGAGTCCCCAAGGCAAGTCCTTCTAGAGATGGAGGTGGAGATGGGGAGTGGCCAAGCAACCATGCGGCAATCCTGCCAGCTAGTGGCCACACAAAGTATGGACCTAAATCCTGGACACTGCAGCCCAGGGACTAGCTGCTGGGTTGATGCAGAGTCAGAGGGCATGGGCAGCACCATTTCTCTTTACACATGGTCAAAGGGAGGTGGCCTGGACATGAAGTCATGTGTCCAAGGTGTTGATGGAACAGAGATTAAAATCTGGGCTCTCTTGGATCCCAACTCATCTGAGACATTTATTAAACACGTTCAGCAAAAAAGACAAACAGGCTATCATATGCAAGATTGTTTTCATTTCTCACAGAAATTCTCCAGTGAATATACTTTTTTTTTTTTGCCTATTTTATTGATGATGAACTGAGGCCAGAGAGATTGCTTGTCCAAGGCTGCACGGTTATTTGGTAACAGAGTTAGGACCTACCAACATTAAGTTGGATTCCCTGAGGCCAAAGTATCAAACCCTCACACTAAATCAGTGGATGGAAGTTACTTTCTTCTCTGTAACAGTTTATTCCAAATACTAGATAGAAAATATGTTTTTTGATAAATATATACATTTAAAAAACCTATTGTTTTGACCATAACTACAACCAGCATAAAAGCCATCTAGAAAGAAGTGATGTTGGAGATGGACCTTGAAGGACTGAGAGTGTTTCAGAAGGCAAATGGTCTATTGATAAAAGGCATCCCAGAAGAGTGAACTGTAAGAGAAAATGGATGGGAACAGTTTGGAAAACTATAAGTAATTCATTTTGACCAGAGCCTAAGTGGAGAGCTATGTAGAGCTAAGAGCTATGGGGTAGTTTGGGACCCTATTACAAAGGGTTTGGAAGAGGAGCTTGCTCCTTTTCCCTGAGTAATTGGAAGTGATGGAAAGTTTTGGTGAAAAAGAACATGACATGTGTGAAACTGTACTTTAGGAAGACTTTCTTTAATAGTTTCATATAGGATGGATTATAAGAAAGCAAAATACCAAAGGAGAAGCAATAGAAGGGGAAGGGATGGGTAATACATCATTTGAAGAGGAGTGCTGATAGATACGTATATCTAGGGAGACGGAGAGGGTCAGGACATGGGACATGTCTGCTAAAAATAATAAAAAACCAAACATTTAAAAATATGCCTTTATTGACAGTATATATAAACTTGACAAAATGTCAGTTACTCATATAAAATTATCACTTAAAAATTTAAGTAATGGTGGACATGGTGATGGAGATTATGAGACAAATAATGGTCTTAGCCCCAAGCTACTCTTGGGCACTGCCACTGACTGTAGTTGACCACCTATAGGTGAGGTCAGTCTCTTAACCCCTTAGAATCTTCTCTCTGTAGAACTGTGATCTTTACGGTTTTCTGGGATTTGACCAATTCTAGTCATGGAGGATTGGGGCAGGAAAGAGGGAGCGAAGAGATTCTGGAGTTCCCTGGAGAAACCAATCTATGGGGAAGTAACAGACTGACCTCCCAGATCTTGGGAAGTGACTGGGGTGAGGTGGGCACAAACATTCATTGAGTTCCATACACCAAAGACGGACACTTGGCAAAATTCGCCTCATGTGGTCTTTGTGGAAGTCTTCCAGAGCATGCATGCACACTGTCCTCCTATTAAGGACGAGGAGACTGTGACTCAGAGGAGAGAGGTGAGGTAATTTCCCCGATATCACAAGTAGATAAAAGTGCAAGATTGAGCTCAAGCTCCCAATCCTGCAGCCTTTCTATTCGCTTGACAGATGGCATAGACAAAAGGCAAGAAAGAAAAATTAATAAGTTTAGGAAACACCCATAATTTGGAGTTGAGAGAAGTAAATTGATCCAGCAGAAGAGAGAAAGATTAGGTCAGTGAGGTAGCAGGAGAGCTGGGAGCATACATGACCACCAAATCTAAGGCAGTGGAATTTTAAAATTGAAGTCTCAGCTAACAATGTGTAATACTGGGAACAAGGCAAAGAGAATACGACCTGAAAAAGCCCATTGAATTTGGCAATAAGGAATTACTGGTTGTCATTTTTTCTTTTCTTAAATCTTCACCTGAGGACATGTTTATTGCTTTTAGAGAGAGGGGAAGGAAGGGAGAGAGGGAGAAAAACATCAGTGTGAGAGAGAAACGTCGATTGATTGCCTCTCGTTTGTGCCACAACTCTGAACCGAACCGCAACCTAGGCATGTGCTTTGACAGGAACAAACCTGGTACCTTTTGGTTTATGGGATGGTGCCCAACCAGCTGAGCCACACTGGCCAAGGCAGGAATTACTGGCAGTCTTAAAAAGTGCTGATTCAAGTGAATGACAAGGAAAGAAATATCCCAAGGAGTATTTATTTCATGTGATGTTAACAGATTTCTACAAACAACCAACCAAACAAAATGTTTCCATGGTCAAATGTGCTTGAAAAATATTTGATTAAATTAACAGCATCCATTATTTGGCTACTCTGATAGCTATCAACTTTTCAAAGAACTATGTTCTATACAAAGGAATTTTGAAAATGTTATACAAAGCTTTTGACTTTGCTTGGTTTTTATGATGGAGAAGATCTCAATGTATTGTACTTGTAGGAAGGAAAGAAGAATTCAGAATAAAAGAAGAATTCAGAATAAAAGGCAAGTGCAGATGCAGAAAAAAGACACTATAGTATTTTTTATAAGGATTTAAAAAATGGGAAGAAAATACTGTTTGTTAAAACTAAAAGAAAATATAATTTTTCCTTTAAGTAATGGGCTGTTTTTCAAAAGGATAAAAATATATCGTAATATGCATAACAAGAATTTTTCAAAACCTTTGTGATGAGAGATATAAAAACTGTTCAAAGACACATAAGTAGATTTAAATGAGTGGTGTTGTAGTATGCTAGGACTTCCATAACAAAATACCAGAGACTGTGTGACTTAAACAATAGAAATTAATTTTCTCACAGTTCAAGAAGCTGAAAGTCCAAGATCAAGGTGCCGGTAGAGTTGGATTCCTCTGAGGCTTCTTTCCTCGTTTGGCAGATGGCCATCTTGTTGTATCCACACCTGGGCTTTCTCTGTGCTTTGAGTATCCTAGTATCTCTTCCTTTTCTTATAAGGACGCCATTCCTATTAGATTAGGGGTCTACTGTTATGACCTCATTCAACCTTAATTGCCTCTTTGAACATTCTATCTCCAATTATGGTTGCATGGAGGGGGTGGTTAGGGCTTCAGCATGTACATTTGAGGAGTATACAATTCAGTCTATAACAAATGAGAATATGTTCTTCATTTTCAGTAAGAAAGCTTCAATTTTATTGGTGTGATCCCAATAAAAATCCCTATAAGCTTCTAATGGAAATGAACAAATTGGTCCTAAAGGTCATGTTAAAAGAACACAAAGCTAGGAAAACAGTGGAAAGGGAAACCCTGAGTAGAGCCTAGACATTAAAAACACAACAGAGCTTCTATAACTAAAACAGTAAGGAACTGACACATGAATAGAAAGATCAATGGAAAAGAATGAAAGTTCATAAATAGGTCCAATTATTTTTAAAAATTTAATGTGTGGTATGATAAAGGTAGTATCTCAAAACTAGGGGAAAGATGGGCTTTTTAATAAATAGCTAAAATTGGGATAATTCAATTGCTTTGGAAAAAAAGTTAAAATTAGAGCCATTTCTCTCAACTGTACACAAGAATAAATTCCGAATCAATCAG